>SEYY01014230.1:0-19279 GCA_009176605.1 Armadillidium nasatum | reverse complement strand
CGTCTAACGACTGAAATAAAGTTCCTTTTAGGTATTCTTTTAATTTTGAGAACAGGTTCAATGGATCTAGATCAGTGATATAAGGAGGGTGTGGAAGAGTTTCCCATCGAAATTCACGCAGAAGACCCATGACAGCAACTGCAGAATGTGTTGGGACATTGTCATAGTGAATCAAAATCCGGTTGTGCAGCTTTCCTCGATGTTTTTTGGCTAGTAGGATCTTCAGCTTTCGTAAAGTGCCATAATTGCTTGGGGTAACTGTTTTCTGTCCTTCCAAAAAAAATTCTAGTAGAATAATTCCCTTTAAATTCTAAAAAAAAATTTTGGCCATAAACTTCGTAAAGGGCCTCTCTGCCCTAAATTTCACAGGTCAAGTTGTTCCTTTCGTATGCCACTCTTTTGATTGACTTTTGTTCTCTGTGTCAAACTGGTAAATCCAGGTTTCATCCCCAGTGACATAGCGCTCGAAAAAAATTGTCTCCATTTGTTTTAATTTAAGTTAAAATTGCTAAAGAAAGGTCAGCCCTGTAAGTCAGTTGGTATTCGCGCAACGTTTTTGAGACCCATCGAACAGTAAGTTTTCTCAAGCCAAGATCCTCAGAATGAATCGCAGATGCTGAAGCATGAGAGATTCCAACTTGATCTGCAACTTCTTCAATAGCGATTCGGCGATCTTCTTCTATTAGATTCTACACAAACTTGAAGTTTTCTTGATATTTTTCGCAATGTAAGGTCTCCCATCCCGTGGGTCATCTTCGAGTTGTTTGCTTCCCTTAAAGCGATTAATCCAATCATAAATCACGGCTTTACATGGTGAAGAGTCTCCATAAACCTGTTGTACAGCTTTAATGATCACAACAGTCTTCCAGCAAAGTTTGGTTAGAAATTTAATGTTGGCTCTAATTTCAAAAATCGCCATTGTACGGGCATTGAAAAGACATTAATAAAGCACAACTTAAGATAACCTTCACAAAAAGATAAAAGATGAAAGTTGTCGAAATTGTTTGAAAAACATCAAAGACAAGTTTGAACATGTTTTGGTATGCAATATATCTCACATATTGAAATTGTAACATTATTCCGAGAACTTTTTGACTCTCCCTATATATATATATATATATATATATATATATATATATATATATATATATATATATATATATATATATATATATATATATATATATATATATATATATATATATATATATATATATATATATATATATATATATATATATATAGAAATAAGACGTATTGTTCTCATAACTGTAATTCTGAAAACTTATATATCCGAACTTTCAGTCTTGGTAAGCTGTTTCGTCTCTCCACATCAACGGGGTCCACATGAAACCCCAATGGACCCCGAGAAGCTTTGAGGAGGTTCTCAAGTAAAAATATTTTTCGGAGGGTCTTTAATAGGAACTAAGCCTTAATTATATGAGTATATGGGGTCTACATACGTAAAGTTAGGACACAGTGGGTGCGAAAGAAAAGAGTTAAGGAACCCCTGATTTAGCCTGTGCCGACAAAAATGAACACTTTTAAACTCACCTATAACCCTATTGCTATAACTGTCCTCTGTTTTCTACATGGGTTCGACTCTGTGCTTAAAATTAACGTCTGAAAGCATCCTAACTCACATAACCTTATCTTAAAATAAAATGCTTGATATACTATAATATAATATAATATAATATATATATATATATATATATATATATATATATATATATATATATATATATATATATATATATATATATATATATATATATATATATATATATATATATATATATATATATATATATATATATATATATATATATATATATATATATATATATATATATATATATATATATATATATATATATATATATATATATATATATATATATATATATATATATATATATATATATATATATATATATATATATATATATATATATATATATATATATATATATAATATGAAATTGTTCATATTTTCAAGGTATCCTGACAGAAGAGTTAAAGTTACTATCTTTATTCCACCTTTCTCACTGGAAAGACGTGTCTCACTATCCTGTTTCATTGAAGGTATGCGACTAGTAGAGTTCAAAAGAGCAGTGCTTTGTAATGAGCGATAGTATGGAAAGTAACAGAAATTTGACGTGTGCAAAGAAATTGGAGAGAATTGGTGTGAAATAACTGATAAGACAAAAATATTTCGGCTGCATCTTTTTAAAAGCATCATGAGTGGACCATCCTAGATGTGTGAAACGTACTCCATAGAGTGAAAACAAGATACCTGTGAAAGTAAAAAAAATCGAAGGAGCCCCAGAACATTAAACATCATAGAAGCTTGTTTTAATAGAGAATTATTGTAATTCTTTAAAGAAAGATTACGAGAAAAAGAAATAGCAAGAATATTTAAGGACAGACGAAAGGTTAAATGGCGATGCCAGAATTGCATTAAATGTTGTATCGAAGTAGAAAGATGGAGGATTCAGAGTTTTGGAATTGAAAATTCCCATTTTTCTCTCTCCTCTGCCAGGAAACCAGAGATGACCACTCCAGGGTAACTCTCCTAGCTTTAATTAATTTACTGTTTAGATATATATATATATATATATATATATATATATATATATATATATATATATATATATATATATATATATATATATATATATATATATATATATATATATAATATATAGAGGGGCGGGCATCCAAAGAATGCCCCTCAACCTCCACCCCTCACCCCATCATCACTTGGGAGCTGGCGGCCTCCGATGATGGGGATGGTGCCGCCATGACCCGGCGTCCGGCTTGCCCCGGTGCACGGTCTTCTTTTTTCATTAATTTCTGCAACATTCGCGGTCTTTTTTCTAATTTCCCTTTGTCGAACACCATCTCTCTTCTTCTAAACCTCATCTCTTGTTTCTAACCGAAACTCAGGTGCTTGAGTGTGCTGACAGCAAACCTTATTCTGTTACCTCCTACTGTCTCTATCCTCAATTTTCAGCCAAAGGCGGTTGTTGCGCATATGTGCGCAACGATGTTATTTGCTCTCGTGTCTCTGATTTGGAGTCTCATGAAATTCTACTTATGGCTTAAAGCTCTCTTGCAATTCTACTACTAAATTATTTGCTGTCTATTTATCTCCTAATTCTACTGACTATAAAAAATTCTTCGACTATTTAAACTCCAAAATAGAGCACATTCTATCCTCTTCTCCTTTCTCTGAAATCATCATTTTAGGTGATTTCAATGTTCACCACCACCAATGGCTTTCATCTAGTTCTCATGATCCAGCCAGTGAACTCGCCTTCAACTTTCCTATCCAGAACAACCTTGAGCAGTTGGTGCAACTCCCTACCCGTATCCCTGATCGTCTTGGTGATGAACCCAACATACTTGATCTTTTCTTAACCTCTAATCCTTCTCCTTATACTGTTAAACTCTTTCCTCCTCTGGGTTCATCCGATCACCTTCTTATCTCCGTATCTTGTTCTGTCTCTTCAAGTCTTCCGCAAGAACGGCCCCCGCCTTCGGCGAGGAGACGTTTGTGGCATTTCGGTGCTGCTAACTGGTCTGACTTGCGGTTGTACTTCTCTGATTTCCCATGGAATGATTATTGCTTTCGTGGGAGGGGTCCCTCGGAGTGTGCCGAGCGCATAACCGAGGTGATTCTCTCTGGCATGGAGCGTACATTCCATATTCTTTCCCTTCTACTAAACCTAACAAACCTTGGTTTAACTCTGCTTGTTCTCGTGCTATCCGCCGCAGGGATGCTGCCTTCAGAGATTACCGTCGTCTTCAAACTCCTGAAACTCATGCTACTTATATTTCATCCCGGAATCGTGCAAAATCTATTCTTCGAGATACCAAAAACTCTTTTCTCCGCCGCAAATGCAATAATCTTTCTGGTTCTTCTTCATCTCGCCCTTTCTGGCATTTCGAAAAAAATGTCAACTCTAACTTTGCTTCTTCCTCTTTCCCTCCTCTAGTATCTTCTGATGGCACAACTGCCATTTTACCTTCTACTAAAGCTGAACTCTTCGCTCAAACTTTTGCCTCTAACTCTACCTTAGACGATTCCGGAGCTATTCCTCCTCCTTCAACCCCCTCCAACTCATTTATGCCTAACATTGTAATTTCTTCTAAAGATATCATTTCTGCTCTCTCTGAGCTTAACACTAAGAAGGCGTATGGTCCTGATGGTATTCCTCCTGCGGTTCTCAAAACTTGTGCTTCCGAGCTTGCACCCTGCCTTGGTAAACTATTTCGTCTTTGCCTTTCTACTTCAACCTTCCCTTCTTGCTGGAAACGTGCGCTCATTCAACCTGTGCCGAAGAAGGGGGACCCTCTCAGCCCTCTAACTATCGTCCCATTTCTTTAACCTCCGTTCTTTCTAAAGTTTTCGAATCTATCCTTAACAGGAAGATTTGGAAACATCTCAATTCTTCTAATCTTATCTCTGATCGCCAGTATGGCTTTCGTAAAGGAACGTTCTACTGGTGATCTTCTTTCCCTACTTTCTGACTCTTGGTCCTCCGCTCTTCGGGGTTTCGGTGAATCTTTCGCTGTGGCGCTAGACATATCGAAAGCTTTCGATAGAGTCTGGCACAAAGCTTTGATTTTCAAACTTCCCTCTTTCGGAATCTATCCTTCTCTCTGTGACTTCTCTCTGATTTCCTTTCCGGTCGTTCTATAGCAGCTGTTGTAGACGGCCACCGTTCTTCCTATAAATCTATTAAATAGTGGTGTTCCTCAAGGATCTGTCCTTTTTCCAACTCTTTTTCTAATTTTCATTAATGATCTTCTCTCTATTACTTCGTCTCCTATACACTCCTATGCCGATGACTCCACCCTTCATTATTCCTTTCAATTTGAAAGACGTCCCTCCCAACAGCAGTTATTAGACGCAAGGAGGATTGCCTTGAAGCAACTGACCTCTGATCTTTCTCGTATTTCAAATTGGGGCAGAGAAAACATGGTCGTTTTCAATGCCTCAAAAACTCAATTCCTCCATCTTTCTACTCGACACAATCTTCCACACAACTATGACATCTTCTTCGAAAACACTCAACTCAAACCTTCATCTGTTCTCAATATTCTCGGTGTTTTCTTTTCTCGTGATCTTTCTTGGAAAGATCACATTATCTCTCTTTCTAAACAAGCTTCTAAGAGGTTGGGTGTTCTGTGTCGCCTTCGTAGTTTTTTTACGCCACCCCAGTTGCTTGCTCTGTATAGGGGTGTTGTTCGCCCCTGTATGGAGTACGCCTCGCATATCTGGGGTGGTTCCACACATACAGCTCATCTTGAAAAGGTGGAGTCTAGGGCTTTTCGTCTTATCAACTCTCCTGCTCTTACTAACTCTCTCCAATCTCTTTCTTCCCGTCGAATTGTTGCGTCACTCTCTCTTTACTATCGCTATTACAACGGACATTGCTCTTCTGAACTCTCACGTCGCATACCTCCTCCACTGAGAAGGACTCGTGCGACACGACTTTCTACACAGTCTCATCCTTTCTCTGTCCAACTCTCCGACCCCAGACTTAACTGCTATGCTCAATCTTACATGTACTCTACTGGTAAAGTCTGGAACACACTCCCTTTATCTGTTTTCCCAACTTCCTTTGACTTGCACACTTTTAAACGCCGTGTATCGGGTCACGTCGGCCATTAGCGACCCCGAATCCGATTGCTCCCCAACTCCGGTGGATATTGGTACGCCTTGGGCCTTTGCCCACCGGAGGAGACATAAAATATATATATATATATATATATATATATATATATATATATATATATATATATATATATATATTATATATATATATATATATATATAATATATATTACAGAGAGAGAGAAGGAAGTTGGAGAGATGAAAAATGTAATATATATATATATATATATATATATATATATATATATATATATATATATATATATATATATATATATATATATATATATTATATATATATATATATATAAGACAGAGAAAAATTTTCCGCACGCCAGGACTCGAAACCACTGACAACAGCGTCGCCGTTAGACAGTGAACACAAGGCTCTACCACTGAGCTACGCCGCCTTCCTAAAGAAGGCATAGTAGAACAGTTTTCAAGCACTTATGCTTCGAATCACTGTAGCAACTCGGTACTTATTTAAATCCATAGGAGGGTGCTTGGAACCCCTACTGGGGCTACATTGGCATTTTGCTGGGGGCTCCTGGGTTACAGGAGCAACCAACCAAGGTCAAGCAACGCCAACATGGGCACAACAACTGTTGCGACAAATTTAGCAATAATAAGACAGAGAAAAATTTTCCGCACGCCAGGACTCGAAGCTTGACCTTGGTTGGTTGCTCCTGTAACCCAGGAGCCCCCAGCAAAATGCCAATGTAAGCCCCAGTATGGGTTCCAAGCACCCTCCTATGGATATTATATATATATATATATATATATATATATATATATATATATATATATATATATATATATATATATATATATATATATATATATATATATATATATATATATATATATATATATATATATATATATATATATATATATATATATATATATATATATATATATATATATATATATATATATATATATATTACAGAGAGAGAGAAGGAAGTTGGAGAGATGAAAATGTATATATATATATATATATATATATATATATATATATATTATATATATATATATATATATATATATATACTATATATATATATATATATATATATATATATATATATATATATATATATATATATATATATATATATATATATATATATATATATATATATATATATATATATATATATATATATATATATATATATATATATATATATATATATATATTATATATATATATATATATATATATATATATATATATATATATATATATATATATATATATATATATATATATATATATATATATATATATATATATATATATATATATATATATATATATATATATATATATATATATATATATATATATATATATGATGAGAGAGAAGGAAGTTGGAGATATGGAAAATGTACTTTAGTGAATTGTTGAAACGATGGGAGAGAGATTAGTAATGGGGGAGAGGTAGAAAATGATAGGGATGTAGTTAGCGAAGAAGAGGAAATAAATATTAGTAAAGAAAAGGTGGAAGTAGTGGTGAGAAAGGTAAAAAAGGAAAATCGGCAGGAATGTATGGTATATATAGAGAGATGATAAAGGAGGGAACTAGAGAGTTGATTGACTGGTTGGTGAGAAAGTTTAATGAATGTTGGAGAGAAGGGAAAGTGACTCAGGAATGGCAGGACTCTTGCACTGTACCCATATATAGAGGAAAAGGGGATAAGCTGGTTTGTAAAAATCACAGGGGATTAGTCTGCTGAGCATGATATAAAAGATTTATGGGAAGGTGTTAGTGACGAGAATGAAAGAATTGACAAGTGAGGAAATGGGTGAGAAACAAGAGGGTTTTAGGGAGGGTAGGGGATGTGTGGACCAGGTATTCATCCTGAGATTGATTACCGAGAAATTGAGTGAAAATAATAAAATGGGATATGTATGTTTTCTGGATTTGGAAAAAACATACGATAGAGTATGCAGGAGAAAGTTGCTTGAAATACTAATGGAAAGGGGGTTGAAAGGGAAATTACTGAAGGGGATCAAAGCTTTTTATGCGAATTGTAGATCCAGAGTGAGGATGAAGAGGGAATGGATGGTGTAGTTAGGGAAATGAAGAGAGAAGGAAAGGGTATTAGGTTGAGAAATGTGGAGAGTAAATGGGATGTGAACTTTTACGTTTTGTCGATGCGGTGTTGGTGTCAGAATCTGGAGAAAAGTTGAGAATGCTGGTGAGAGAGTTTGAGAGGAAATGTGCGAACATGAGATTGAAAGTCAATCCAGCGAAAAGTAAAGTTATGAGAATTGGAGGTTGGGATGAGGAGATGTGGAAGGAAGAATGGGGGGAGGTGCAGAAATGAAGGGAAGGAAACTTGAGGAGATGGATGAATTCAAATATCTAGGAATGTATGTGTTTGCCTTCTGTAATGTATGGGTGTAAAACATGGATGATAACTGCACAGACGAGAAAAGTTTGAATATCTTGGAGATGAAAGGTTTGATGGCGATATGCAAATTGAGAAGGATTGATAGGACTAGGAATGAAAGAATAAGGGAGATGTGTAGATGGAAAAGAAGTGTAGTGGGCAGAGCGGAGGAGGGTGTTCTAAAATGGTTTGGACATATGTGTAGAATGAATTAGGACAGAATGGTGGGCAAGGTACTTAGATCCGAGGTGGATGGGGGCAGGGGAGGGGAAAGCCAAAGCGAAGGGGTGAAAGAAATTTTTGGTGGAAGGAATTTGAGTTTAGAAGAGGGTAGTAGACTTGCGGAGGGCAGTGGTGAAAGGGGACGAAAGGTAGGAATGGGTATGTTTGTGAGGGAATTGTGGCGGGCACCACCCCACGAAAGTGGGAAAGGCAAATATATATATATATATATATATATATATATATATATATATATATATATATTATAATATATATATATATATATATATATATATATATATATATATATATATCCTCTGGTAGGAAAAGACCACAGGCCTACTAATATTCAACAGAGTTGGGGCAATATTAGAACCTAATCCTTAAAAGCTGACATGTCCCGATGCACGGCGCTTGAAAGTGTGCAAGTCAAAGAAGGGAGTGTGCTCCAAACTTTACAAGTAGAGTACATGTAAGGTTGTGAGTAGCGGCCGGCTAAATCTGAGAGTTGGACAGAGTAAGAATGAGACTGGGTAGAAAGGCTTGTGGCACGAGCACTTCTCAATGGAGGAGCTATGTGAAGGGAGAGTTCAGTATCCATTGTAATTGCGTAAGAATAGAGAGAGTAACGCAACAGTTCGACGGGCAGAAAGAGATTGATGAGAATTTGTGAGAGGGAGAGTTAAAGAGAAGGAAAGCTCTAGACTCCACCTGTCAAGGAGAGCTGAATGAAATCAGCTGGATTCGGATTCAAAGGTTCTGGATTTGGATTCGATTCGGATTCGGATGCAAAATTGCCGGATTAGCCCATCACTGGTATATATATATATATATATATATATATATATATATATATATATATATATATATATATATATATATATATATATATATATATATATATATATATATATATATATATATATATATATGCTTCAACTGTATATGTGCGGTGCGGTGCGTGGTGCGCTGATTTCGGTGCGGTGCGGTGCGCTTAGTTTAGCTTTTGGTGCGGTGCGGTGCGGTGCACTGCATTTTGCTTCCGGTGCGGTGCGGTGTGGTGCGCAATGAATGACAAATGGTGCGGTGCGGTGCACGATGACCTGGTGCGGTGTGGTGCGGTGCGGTGCGGAAAATTCCGGAGCTCGGCCAACCCTAATAGAAAGCGAAGACTATTGTTCTCATAACTGTAATTCTGAAAACTTATATATCCGAACTTTCAGTCTTGGTAAGCTGTTTCGTCTCTCCACATCAACGGGGTCCACATGAAACCCCAATGGACCCCGAGAAGCTTTGAGGAGGTTCTCAAGTAAAAATATTTTTCGAGGGTCTTTAATAGGAACTAAGCCTTAATTATATGAGTATATGGGGTCTACATACGTAAAGTTAGGACACAGTGGGTCCACAAAGAAAAGAGTTAAGGAACCCCTGATTTAGCCTGTGCCGACAAAAATGAACACTTTTAAACTCACCTATAACCCTATTGCTATAACTGTCCTCTGTTTTCTACATGGGTTCGACTCTGTGCTTAAAATTAACGTCTGAAAGCATCCTAACTCACATAACCTTATCTTAAATGGCTAGATATACTAAAATGAACCTTAAAATGTTCAAAATGACTAATTAAACCTTGTGTTAGTAATATTATGCATATGCAGTCACCTTATATATAATATATATATATATATATATATATATATATATATATATATATATATATATATATATATATATATATATATATATATATATATATATATATATATATATATATATATATATAACCTTTCCGTATACTCTTGCAAAAAACGCTCTCGCGTGTGCATGAGAATATGCGTAGTACTTACACGCAAATAAATGTATATTTATACTTCTATTTATATATGGCCACCTTTTTTTCCATAAATTTCACTTTACTTACTTCCTCCTTCCCCCAAATAATACCTTTCCATAGCATGACAGGCTTGCCAACCCCACGCATAAATACATATAAAATAACAGAGAGTACGGTTCATTTTTGCCTATTTTTATCGTCCCTAATCTATGTAACCACACCTGTAAAGCTACGAATATTTCCGCTAAAGATCCATACAATCAATGTAAAAGGTATTCTTAGAAATGTCCTTAGGGAACTGTGAATTCCTTGCCCTTATAATCAAGGCCATTGTTTAAGGTAATTGGTATTCTTTTGTAATGTCAAATTCTCCGATTAGAAGTCACTTTAACCCGATAGTTTATTTGCGTGCATAAATTAGTGTTGTTTTACAGCGATATAAGGAGTGGTGCTACGCAAGGACACTTTTTAATAAAGTACTTCACAATGCCAATTCTTGTTTGCAAATTGATATTTTTTTTCTACTCTTTGCACGCATGGATTTCTGTACACGAATATACAAACTTTTACATGCTTATATTGAATATATATATATATATATATATAATATATGGCACATTTGTATTTCAGTTGGTACCCTAACTTTTGAGTTTCGATATATCGATAGACCAATATGGAATGATATATCGATATATATCGATATATCATTCAATATTGGTCTAGCGGTATATGGAAACACAAAAGTTAGGTTAGCAACTGAAATACAAATGTGCGTTACTTTTTTTTTTTTCGTTTTTTAGTAAAACCTAACCTAACCTAACCTAACCTAACCTAACCTAACCTAACCTAACCTAACCTAACCTAACCTAACCTAACCTAACCTAACCTAACTAACCTAACCTCGTAACGGCCATCAATTTGACCTAACCTGTATTTACACCTACGGTCAGCAAGTTGGCCTAACCTAGACTAAGACCTAAGCCAGGCAAGTTCGCAATAAATAAAAAGGATTATAGTTTTTAAAGATATTTTAGATCCTTCTAACCAATTTCCTTTTCTGATGAACAAGTTTTCCTACAATTTTTTACAGGACACCTCCAAAGAAATAAGTTAGTTCGGTGAACAGTAATAGTCATCCAATGTTCATTAATACATTTTTTTTCATTAGGTATTATATTATGTTGTTGGAAAAAATGTATAGCACTCTTTTCATCTTTGATGTTGCTATAAAGTTCAAATAGCTGCCAGATCGCGGCTAACTATATATATATATATATATATATATATATATATATATATATATATATATATATATATATATATGGCACATTTGTATTTCAGTTGGTACCCTAACTTTTGAGTTTCGATATATCGATAGACCGGTATGGAATGATATATCGATATATATCGATATATCATTCAATATTGGTCTAGCGGTATATGGAAACACAAAAGTTAGGTTAGCAACTGAAATACAAATGTGCGTTACTTTTTTTTTTTCGTTTTTTTTAGTAAAAACCTAACCTAACCTAACCTAACCTAACCTAACCTAACCTAACCTAACCTAACCTAACCTAACCTAACCTAACCTAACCTAACCTAACCTAACCTAACCTAACCTCGTAACGGCCATCAATTTGACCTAACCTGTATTTACACCTACGGTCAGCAAGTTGGCCTAACCTAGACTAAGACCTAAGCCAGGCAAGTTCGCCTAACCTTCTCTTAAGCCTAAGGCCAAGCAAGTTGACCTAACCTGGAAAAAAGGCTTTGTTGAAGCAAAATCGATATTAGTAAATCTAACCTATTGAAAATTTGAAATATCCTTTAAAATTTGCTTAAATAAATCTTCGTTATTTTTGTGTCTTTGCCTCCAAATAAATTCGCATATATATGAGTCCACCATACCTCTTCGAGTCCCACGATGGCGTTTATTTCGGACTTTCAATACCTGCCAAGTAGCTTCTATTTTTTGGGTATGTGCCGAAGTTTGAGGATCTACGAAATTTTTCGAATGATTCACAGTTAAATGTTTATAATGAAAGTCTGGAATTGAAGTCAAATTTTGGTAGGCTTTCCAGCAATCAGAAATTATGACTGTTTTTGGTTTTATTCTCGACTTTATACAGTTGATCAAGGTTTCCTCACTCCTATCTCCAACTGCAAACATAAATACTTCTTTAGTTCTCCTACAAATTCCTCCAAAAATCCATTGTTCACGAAGAAGACGACCTCTGTTGTATTTGCGTTTGGAAATCAAAGTTTCATCGACTTCAACTATTTCGCCTTCCCCTCCTATAGATGAGTCTTCGGATAGTAGTGAATGTGCACAAACCTAAAACATAAACATACAATAATATGTTTTGAGACGTTTCATTGAACGACAAATAAGATGTTTATAGAAATATATATATATATATATATATATATATATATATATATATATATATATATATATATATATATATATATATATATATATATATATATATATATATATATATATATATTACAGTATATACCTCGCGGAGGTAGTTATTAAAATCAACGATAGTCTTATCTGAAATGTGCAGTTGATTTTTACAAAATATTACACTTGTCAGTTCTATACACCAGCAATAAATAAAAAGGATTATAGTTTTTAAAGATATTTTAGATCCTTCTAACCAATTTCCTTTTCTGACTGAACAAGTTTTCCTACAATTTTTTACAGGACACCTCCAAAGAAATAAGTTAGTTCGGTGAACAGTAATAGTCATCCAATGTTCATTAATACATTTTTTTTCATTAGGTATTATATTATGTTGTTGGAAAAAATGTATAGCACTCTTTTCATCTTTGATGTTGCTATAAAGTTCAAATAGATCAATCATAACTGAAATTATAACCAAAATTAAAATTAAAAATTAACTTTAAGTTTAACACTTAATCTAGACGTAGCCAACTCCGTTTAGGTTACACGAAATATATAATTCTACGAGTGTTAATGAAACTCCAATATAATTAACTTTAAAAACTCTTTCTAATACACTTGATTGAAACACTCTTTTAAACTAAAAATTATTAAAATCTTTAAAAAAATACAATTAAATTTGAATAAACGCAAAAGACATCATACACATGTAATGAGATGATTACAACTGAATAAGAAATGTATCGATAATAGCATATATTTACGATTTATATCGTCAATCAATATATCGAAGAAACAATTTATATCAACAATCGATATATCGAAGAACCACCTGAACTACAATTGACCCCATATTTTAATCCGACGAAATCGTAAGCATCTCATCTACTATTATAATTATTTTGTTATTCTGTTTCTAATATCAACGATATGTTTTAAACATTAAATTTCACAAGACTATTCTTAATTACAAAAGATTTGATATATAAATTTATGATCCAGTGAGGTCTCTACTCAATGCTGTTTGGGTGGGTAGGTAATGTTATATAGTTGATCAAGCCGTTTGACGTTGACGTTTACGTTGGAAAATGTGTTGCTACCTGAAGAGGAGCTAAGAGTACACAGATCAATATTGAAATCACCGGCAATTATCATCTTTGTGTTGCGTAATTGTGTTTGGATAACAGAGTCGAGAAAATTTATGAATTCTTTTTTTGACGCATTAGGGGGCCTATATATCCCAACGACTGTTATTTTAGAAGAAACGATTTCAATGCACACCTCCAGTATTTCTATGCTGTCATCTATTTTTGAAAATACTATTTTAGGATGTTCACAAATATCTTTTCTTATAAATATAGAGATCCCTTCTCCACGCTTGTTTGACCTCACAAGATGAGTTCCGTTATGACCTGGTAAGGAATACACATTTTTATTTTGTTCATTTAGGAATGTTTCACTCAATACTACGCAATCGAGATTAATATTTTGATAGCTTAAAAGATAAAGGAATTCGTCACAATGTTTTTGAAGGCTTCTTAAGTTTTGATGATATAATGACAAATAATTTGATTCATATGCGTTATTATTTTTAAGGGAATCTGGATAGATATATTTTTATTTTACAGAGGAATTGGTAATTTTAAGTTTTCGTCCCAATTTCTGTCCGTATCCATCGTATTGATATGATATCGAAATGGCTAATAATTAAAATAATACCAGTAATATTAAGGATAATAGTAATAATAATAATAACAATACAACAATAATAACAATAACAATAATAATAAAAATAAAAATAATAATAATTTTAATAATAAAAATAATAATAATAATCATAATAATAATAATAATAATAATAATAATAATAATAATAATAATAATAATAATAATAATAATAATAATAATATCACTAATAATAGGACGATTGATGGTAAATGATAGTATTTTGAAGTATGTGTGGTACAATCTCACACAAATAGTTTCAACTAGGGTATTTAAAATTATAGCAGAGGTAAAAGAAGTGAAATTAAATAAAAGGGCCCATGCGTACAGTTAGAGATAAAAGTGTCGTAGTGCTAACAACATAATATTAGCAATAGTAATACGAATTGTTTATATTAATAATCACTGTAATTATAATAATAATTATAATAATTAAGTTAATAATTAATAATGATTAATATCTAATATTAATAATAATTATAATAATAATAGTAAGATACCAACATGAAATAATAATAATAATAATAATAATAATAATAATAATAATAATAATATAGGAACTCAATATCAGCATTTAATTTAATAAAAGATTGCATTTGGTGACCAAATTTCTAAGTATTTATCTTTGAACATAGTTTAACATCTTTAAAATTATCCTTGAAAACAATCACAGCAGAAATAGAAAGTATATTTATTGTATTCTCCTGTAGATTGTTTTCAAGGATAATTTTAAAGAAGTTAAACTATGTTCAAAGATAACTATTTAGAAATTTTGAAACCAAATGCAAATCTTTCATTTTATAATAAAAATAATAATAATAATAATAATAATAATAATAATAATAATAATAATAAGGATGTTTACCTATTAGTTATTATTAGTTACTATATTTTTATTTTATTTTTTATTTTTTATAAAAAGTTCACATCTCACGGGCATTCACACTCACACGTGTTTCTATAATTCATTAGCTTCTTGCAATTCAGTCAGATTTAATTAAGGGTGCTGAGTTGAGATATGTATTCAATTCTTCATCATTTTTTATTTTGGTAGGATCGTCAGCAGGAGATTTCTTAATATGCAATACTCCATTTTTATAGAAGCAGGAGAGTAGCATTTGTCTATTATGTCAATTATGAGGGCTTTCTTCAATAGTTTCTTTTTTTTTTGGTGTCAGAAATTCGTTGATGAATACATTCAATTTTTTTAATACAGGTTGCTATTAATTTTCTCTTTAATCCCTGATAATCAATCTTAAATCTAATCGGACGTTTATTATTTCCATTGTTTTCTGTTCTTTTTTGACCTAGCAGATAAACATCTCTTATGGCGATTTGTTGCAGTTTGATTTTTAATTTTTGATCAATGGTTTTTGTCACTGCTTTTTTGCAGTCTTCGTTCACTTCACCTTCAGGAAGTGCAACTCCAATAATTACCAATATATTTGTTGTAATTGGTCCTGATATACCTCAAGGGCCTGAAATTATCTTCTGATATCAGTTAATTGTGTTTCCGCATAGAAGGAATTACTTTAGTTTCTGAATTTATGTAATTTATCTTTTAGTTCCTTAATCTCGATGTTTTTTTGTTCGTTAAATTCGTTAAACGCAGATTGAATTGTTGAGATTTCTTCCCTAAAAGCTGTGTTAAGATTTGCGATTTCATTCTTTAAGTTGTTTATCATGGAAAGAAGCTCTGAATTTCCAGACTCATTTTGGTTTTGGTTAGAGGTAATTAGAAAGGATGGGGAAAAGCTTAAGAGAACATTTTCTTAACTTTCTGTGATATTGTCATCAAACGAAAAATGCTTCCTATGCTCTTCCCCTTGGTTTTTTTTCTTCCCTCTATTTTATTGTTAGAGTGGTTATTATTATTTCTGCTGCTGTTAATATTGATGGTAGTGGCGTTATCTAAGTTTCTCGTATTGACCATATTTACAGTGTTCTCGTGGGAATTAAGTTACTGTAATAATGATGATGTTATGTTTTATGCACGCACTTGTAATTCGGTAATTGAATACACGTTTTGATATTTTAAGAGGCTGGCAAATAACTTAACACATCTGATCTTGACACTGGTTGAAACAATAATGACTTATAGAAATATTACAATTCCAATTAATAATGGCTAACTAAATTATATCAGCTTAATCATTAGAAACTATTTATGTGAAATATATAAGCATATATATTATTTTAAATGTATTAAAACCACTTCATTATGTGATAAACTATTTCTATATCAACTTTAACTACTTAAAACTATTTTGTTTAAAAGTTATTATTAGTAAATAACGGTATATTGCAATTTCCCATAGATAATCTACTGTAGTTCATAATAACTGGGTTTATATAAAATATGTGAAACAAATTATTCAGCTAAAATAAACGTTTCTTTTATGTATTCATATAGTTTTTATAATATTGTAATTATATATGATAAAATAGTGACAAAATAACTCTCAATTACTTTAACAATCACAATTAAAGATAGTTCGCATTCCTTTGCAACCAGTATATAAAAACTCAAAAATAATAATAATAATAACGCAACCTCAAACTCTCAGAATGTCTTCTGCTGAGGGACATCGTAAATAATGAAATATAAAATGTCGTCCATATGATGCAATTTAAAGAAAACACAAACTCAAAATTATGAAATTAAGATGGATTCTAGATCCTTACTTTAAAAATGTGTTTAATAATAAAATATTTTTACATTACCCCCTCTGTAAGATTAAACACATCGCAAATTTTTTTTTTTTTTTAAAGTCCCAATATATATATATATATATATATATATATATATATATATATATATATATATATATATATTATATATATATATATATATATATACATATATATATGCACTTGGGGTGCAGTATTTGCAGATGATTTTGTGCGGACATTGACAACTGACTTAGATCTGTTAGTTGTGGTGCTTCCTTCTTTCCAGCCACAATTTTTTTATGGAATTCTCTTCTACCTTCTGTTTCCCACTGAATTTAATCTCATTCACTTTTGTTCACCTGCAAAGTTTGTGATATGTGGAAATTATACTCGAGTTTTAATCGATGCTTTTAATATTATTTTAACGTCTCCACTTCGATGAAAATGCTTCCCGTGAGCGAGGTAATAATTGGTATATATATATATATATATATATATATATATATATATATATATATATTATATATATATATATATATATATATATATATATATATATATATAAGTAGTATGTAAAACGATGGTACCGGAACACCCCCTCATTTTCGCTCGCTACGCTCGCTATCATTCGGTGATGGTCCGGTACTCGCTCGCTTCGCTCGCTCATCGTTTTACATACTACTTATAAATGTATGTTTGGGACCGGAGTTGGGATGCTTAGAGGCTACGAGGCCCTTCCCGAAAGACCTGGATAATTGCTTGAGCAGGAAAACCTTGATCGAGCGAGCTGCGGGTTTGCTTACTCAAGTTTTTTAAAAGAAATTAACGAAGAGTTGGGGGCCGCTACGGCCCCCAACCTCTTTATATTTTACCATAATTTTATCATAATTTGTAGAGGTGAGGGCCGCTACGGCCCCCACCCCTTTACGTTTAAAAGAAATTAAAGAAGAGTTGGGGTAAGACTTGGAGAAAGGTGTTGGGAGGGATTGCGGTTTGGTAAAAGAAGAAAAAAATGAAAATTGAGTTATAATAAAAAAATCTATAATAAATAATGGAAATGATATGTTCTTTACACAAACATGAAACTAATGAAAATTTTAAATCATGTAATTATTTAAAAGATTTCTAGAAAAATAAATGGGATAATTACAACTATAAAGCTAACTGTTCTCAATATACGTTAAATAATGATAATAAACCTTTAAAATATTCACCAAGAATATATTTAGAGAAAGTTATTTATAAATATTATAAAAAAAATAAAGAGATAATGAATAATTATGATAAAATATTAAATCTCAATGATGAATTTGAACAAGAATATCTGGATGTAAAATGTTCAAAGAGAAAGAATTCATTAAATGTTCACTTTAAATTATTTAAATTGCTACAATTATGTGGTGTCAAATGTAATATATCAGATTTTCAGAAAGTTTCTAATAAAAGAGAAATTACGTTAAATAAGTACAATCAAATGTGGAAAAAAATTTGTGAGATTAAGTAAATGGAAGTTGATTGATGATTAAAAAAGGATATGAGTATTATATTTAAAATTTTAAATATAATAATTTTCCTTTAGTCTGAATCGTCTGAATCGCTAGCAATTAGATCAAATAATCTTTCTTTTATCGGTTTATTATCTACATCAGCTATTTCCTTTACAGCTTTTAGAAAACCTATGCTCTTAATAAATTTATGGTAAATATTCATATATTCTCCGATATCCTTAGTAAATCTTATATTATAAACGTCGACTAAAAGATTTACTACTCCGTCCGTATATATCCCATAAATTTCTGAAAAATCTTTACATTGTGAACAATGATTATAGAATTTTTTATAAAATTTTTTATTACATATGATTTTTTGAATTTCTTGTTTGCTCCCCATTTATTATAGAGAAATAAACTTTTTCAAAAGGATAAGTGTATTATATATAATATTTTATATATAATTTGTTTCCTTTTTTTAATTTTTTATTTTTAGTTTGATTACCTATGAAAAATTAATTTGATGATAATCTCCACCAATATATTGCATTTTAAGATCGCTTTCATTTAAAAATTTAATTTCCTTATCATTCAAGAGATTAACATATCTTCTTGGAAGGAACACATGTGTTACTTCATCCTCTCCTACACGTAGAATTGCAAATATTGCGGGACCATATTTTGTATTTATTTTTCTAAGTTCAATAACTTTGTAAGTCACTTCTTTCATTAAATTAGATAATTTTGTAGTCTGTACATAATCAGTTGAATAGTTCAAAATTTTTAATAGTTCTGATTTGTTTTCCATCTATTTATTATAGAGAAAAAAA
>SEYY01014229.1:0-10428 GCA_009176605.1 Armadillidium nasatum | reverse complement strand
AAATACTGTTATCGTTATTCCCTGTGTCAGTGAGTCTATCTTGTGTGCTTCCGTTAGTTTTTGCTTCACGGCCGGAGTCCGGTGGTGTATTCCATTTTCGTGCAATCGTCGGCGTATTGTTCTATCACATGCTTCTAACTCTAATGCGCGTTTGATGGCTCTGCTATTTGTAAAGGGGTTTCTAATAGTCTCTTGAATAATTGCCTGATCTTCATTCAGAGTAGTTTTCCTTGGTCCACCAGGCTTTGGACGATCACACAAATTACCCTCCTCTTCATGTCTGACAATCCATCGTCTTACTGTTGATACGTGAATCCCGAGGTTTCTTGCTATTTCAGTCTTGTTTTGTCCGGATTCAAACATAGCTATTATCTTTCCCCTCAATACTAGCTTCTCAGCGTGGTTATCCATTACTTTGATGTTAAGAGAAATTAATTAAATGTTGTAAGTGCTGTGAGTCTACGGCAAATGATTACAAAGTGTAAAATATAATATGTGATTTTAGTATGGTTTATGTTAGAAAACCAACTAAAACACAGACACCATATATATATATATATATATATATATATATATATATATATATATATATATATATATATATATATATATATATATATATATATATATATAATATATATATATATATATATATATATATATATATTATATATATATATATATATAATATATATATATATATATATATATATATATATATATATATATATATATCTATATTATAATATATATATATAATATATATTATATATATATATATATATATATATATATATATATATATATATATATATATATATATATATATATATATATATATAGTATATATATATATATATATATATATATATATATATATATATAAAAGTTCTTATTACATTTACGTGTCGCCAAAAAAAAAATTTCAACAGAAAAGTTGTCAGTAGTGTCTTTCCTTAAAGTTAAGAAAAATAATTTTTTACAATTTAATGAAAAAAATATATATTATTAATTTCTCCAACGTCAAAAATACAACTTCGTTATTTATTTTGAGCTATCTCACTGTCAAAAATTTAATTATTTTAAAAGTTTTTAAAATAATTAATATATTCCTAAAAATTTGCTAAATTCAAAAAACTAGTTCGTTTTTTACCTAACCTTGACTTTGAAAGGAAAAAGTACTCCTACGGCCATTACATAGAACTAAACTAGCATCTTGTAAATAAAAATTTTTTAAAAAATGATAATAATTTATACGTCAACGTATAAGAGCCTGTAAATTCCCATAAACACTGTGAAGGTTAAATATATATATATATATATATATATATATATATATATATATATATATATATATATATATATATATATATATATATATATATATATATTTAAAAGTGTGCAACTATATCGTTCCCAAATATTATACCTATTTAAAATACTGTTATCGTTATTCCCTGTGTCAGTGAGTGTGGTTAAACTATCTTGTTCAAAGAAGATTGGCTGAAAAATTAATCTAACAATTAGACCCATGTTACCTTGAAAAATGATCGACCCAAGCAATAGTACATTATTCCTGTCCACGATAGTACAATCAGATTTTGCTACATTTTCTATCTCTATTTCTTCTTCCTCTGCTAAAAATATATCTCCTATCAATTCATTTTTGTTTAAAGTTATCTCACTATCAAAAAAAGTTGGCAATAGTTAAAGGTACTTCTAATTTATCATTTACAATGGCTAAGGTATTTCCAACTTTAAAACCATCTGTACAAAAAGATTCAATGACTATATGTTTATTTTTCCACTTCTTTTGTGCAATACCATGTGTCTTTACAAAGGAACGAGGAGGTAATATTAACTTCTTATTTAATTTTAACTTATCTTCATTAAGCTTTACTTTACTTATACTAAAACATTGCATGTCATAGTCACTCGAACAAACTATAGGTAGTCTTACTTTATTTATTTGTATATACTTTTCTTCAAAATTAAATATCACCTTCCTTATCCTCTTAATTATGTCTCTTCCTATCAACATATCTCCTACGAATTTTGTATTGTCTAAGATATATACTTCATGAATAAATTTAATTTTACCAATACTAAAATATAAAGAAACTTTACCCAATAATTTTAATTTTTCACCAGTAACACTTATAACTTTTATATTAGTATACTTATAACTTTTATATTAGTATATTTGTATATACTTTTCTTCAAAATTAAATATCACCTTCCCTTATCCTCTTAATTATGTCTCTTCCTATCAACATATCTCCTACGAATTTTGTATTGTCTAAAATATATACTTCATGAATAAATTTAATTTTACCAATACTAAAATATAAAGAAACTTTACCCTTTAATTTTTTCACCAGTAACACTTGTAACTTTTATATTAGGGACTTTTATAACACTTCTTAAATCGATCCGTTTCATATAACTTAGAAAAATGATTATAAGAAACTATTGATATATTTGACCCTGAATCCCAGTATCCCAATGACTTTAAATTATTTACTCTTTTAAATATGTTACAGGATTTTCTAAATCATCTGTAACGGATCGGTTTAATAGTTTTTTGGTGGGTTTTGCATTAGGGAGTGTCTTCTATTAATTTGAGGACAGTATCTCTTTATATGTCCTTGTTTATTACAATGGAAGCATGTAATATTATTTTTATAATTTCTATCTCTATTATAATGATTGGGGGAATTTTTATTATTAGGGAAATTATTACTTTGATCATTTTCATAATTAACATTAAATATAGGGTTTCTAGAGGGTAATAACTTTTCTGCCTTTAATGCAGTCTGTATACAATTATTATAAGTTTTAAATTCTTGGATTCCTATAAGTCTTTTTATTTCTAAATTTAAAATTCTAAATAAAGAGATGAGAAACTGATCTCTGTTCTCTATGTCTTCGAACTCAGTAAGAACATGCATGACTGATTCGCTTATCTCATCTATCTTGTTAGCGTAATCTCTAATGTTAGAATGCCCTTGTCTTATATTTGAAAATCTCCCATAAGCTTCTTGTTTTGACACTTTAATTTCATATCTCTTAGCTAAAAATTCTACAAGCTCGTCAAAATCAAACTCTTCAATCTCTGGGTGTGAGTTTAAATAAGTCTGGGCAGAGTCTATGCACAAACATTTTAGAATATTTACTTTAACTTCTTCTCTCCAGCCTTCAAGTTTTGCTTTAGTATTAAATTGATTTAAAAAGCTCAAAATCATTTTTCCCATTAAAGAATTTAAGTTTTCCTAAAATATTAGAGAAATTTGGCATATTAATTAAAGTTTTCGTTTTGAAATTCACCTGCTTCTGCCATGATAAATATTAAATGAACTTAACTTCATATAAAACAATATCTATAGTTCCGCTTTGAAACACTTCGAAACTTCAGTCTAATAAATAATATAAGGAAAAATGTATCTCATCAATTTAAAAAAATTTACTTTAAAGTTTTATCAAAAATCAACCTCACCAATTATTTAGATAATATAAACTTTAAAGACAGTCCCAAGCCGTTTATTAACAATATAACTATGTCTTCACCGCTGCCGACCAATATAAAGTCGTAACTTTGTGATGTGTTTAACAAGATGGTGAGTGATGAGAAAATAACATTTTATTTAATAATAGTTTATTTACAAAAAGGAAAAAATGAATCATCAAATGGTAGCAATGGCTAATGGGCGAGCGTATTATGAAACTAAATATCTTAAGCAATATATTGGGATTTCAATATTAATTATTTACATAAAAGGGTTAATGCAAAGGGGATCTATTAGAGAGGTGAAGGAAATTCCAAAGAAGTCTAATTGAAAACTTATACTCAATATAAGGACTCTGTCCTTACTAAACTTCTTCAAGACACAAAACTCAAGTTATGTGCAAACTAAGAAAAAGTGATTGGGCATACACTTTTATAACACTCATGTTTCATCAACTTAGTTTTTTTTTCTCTTTCCAAAGTTTAGATCCTCTAAGATCTGTCCTTCTACCACTTAACTCAGGTTAAGATAAGAATCCTCTGGATCCTTAAAGTCTCTCTTAATTCTATTAAGAGGTAGATCTGATAGATCTAAAGTTCTCTCTCTTTTAGCTCTGGCTAAAGTAAGATCATAAGAAACTCTAGTTTCTTAATTAAGGCTCTTAGTTCGTACTAAAGTCTCCTCTTAACTCATGTTAAGAGATTAGATTCTCTTGGATCTAATGGTCTCCGGTCTCTGCTCCTTGTGATGTACTTCTGCTTCCTTTTATAGGCGCTGAGGTTAAGTATGCTACATAATAATAATAATAATAATAATAATAATAATAATAATAATAATAATAATAATAATAATAATAATAATAATAATAATCACAAAATTTAAGAAAATAAATAAATAAAAAGAAATGTTATTATGAGTTTTTAAACTTCATCAATATTTAAAAGGAAATCATATCTTGTAAAATGTATGATATATATATATATATATATATATATATATATATATATATATATATATATATATATATATATATATATATATATATATATATATAATGATATATATATTATATATATATATATATTATATATATATATATATATATATATATATATATATATATATATATATATATATATATATATATATATATATATATATATATATATATATATATATATATATATATATATATATATATATATATATATATATATATATATATATATATATATATATATATATATATATATATATATATATATATATATATATATATATATAATATATATATATATATATATATATATATATATATATATATATATATATATATATATATATATATATATATATAATATATATATATATATATATATATATATATATATTGTAAAAGTTTTCTTGTTCTGAGCCCTGTTGTTCTATTAGTGTTGTTTGTTAAGAGCTCAGCAAAAACTACAAAATAAAAATAGTGAGGTAAAACGAATTCAGAGAACTGTTGTGGATTTAATAAAAGGAGTTCAAATGAAAAATAAGTTTATTAAAGGAAAAATTAGGTAATTTACAATTAATACAGGAAAATAGTTTTTAACAAAATAAGCTTTAATATTATATTCAAAGATTATGATCATAAATAAGTGAAAGAATATACTAAATTAACAAAATAAATACAAAGATATATGACAAGAGTTAAATAGGTTTTTCTTCTATAGTTAACTGGATTGTTCATTCACACACTCATATATACGAGACAAAATTCTCTATAGAGTCTTAACCTTATCTTTAGGCTAATTTGTAGTCAATGTACTGTCCTACAAGATTAGTTCAATCATTGTATACCGTGGTTCAATCATAACTAACCTAATGGCACTCTCTTGCCGTTTGTAGGCTTAGCCTCAGGAGAAACTACATCTCCTCTTTAGAAGGTCCATGTACCTTCTGTGTCGTTTCTTCCATCTCAACTTCCTTTTATACTCTCGGGGTCTAAGTCTTCTACCAATTAATAATAAAAATAATAAATAAATAAAATATAAAAATGTGAAGAACAAAAACTATTTAAATACATACTATCTTATTATAATTTATCTAAATATAAATATCACTTCCAAGCTTTTATTTTAAATTTATTCCTAATTATGAATACTTTATAATATATATATATATATATATATATATATATATATATATATATATATATATATATATATATATATATATATATATATATAAGCATGTGTGTGTAGCTTGCATATAAATACTATGTATCCATATAAATGTGTACTTACACCACCTCTCCCATTATATTTTTTGAAATAATGAAAAAATAAAAAAATTATCCTAAAATATAATTTAATAATAAAAAAAGATAAATCATTTTGTGCAAATCAAATAAAAACTTTTTAAAAAAAATAAATATATTATAATAAAAAAAAACTTCGGAGTTTCTCGTCCAACTTTTTGCAAGAAAAGTATCGCAGTTAAAGGGTTAACTAATGTCTGAAAATTGGTCATGATTTGGAAAGAAAGAGAAAACAAAATTTGGTAATTCATTGACAATAATGTTGCAACTGCTGTAATAGGAACCTCCGTCGGATAGGACTTTCACTATGTTAAGACTTTTTTCTAGTATTCCTGCCCTAAGTGATGGTTAACTAAAAATTATAACGATTTTCTTTGAAGGTCTAAAAATAGGTCATGAAATATGGGAAAAGAGAAAATAAAATTTTAAAATCTTTTTGACCGACATAATATTAAAACTTATGTAAATAGGAACCACCGTTGGATATAGATCTTTGATCATGTAATCAATTTGTTTTGTTTTCTTTTTGTAAACGATGGTTAACTCTAGAGATGGAACGTTTTTTCTTGAAAATGAGTTAGAACAAATAAACATATTCATCAAAAATTAAAATTCCATAATTGAAATTTTCAAGGCAAAATTTCTGCAAGTGTTTTTTATAACTACTATGTAAAATATTAAACGTGCACGTGCATTCTGGTTTAATAAAAAGCGTAGATTTCCATAGGTGCATAGTAAAGTGAGTTAAAAGAAATAAACATATTCTTTAAAAACTAAAATTTTACCAACTGGGCTTGGAACTCTGATCTTTTTACCTTCATATTAGTTTTTGTAGTTCTATAGAGTCGATTTAATGAAAATTCCGAGAAATTTCAAAACTGGTTCGAAATATTGTCCTTAATTAAAATTAAGGGGATCCATTTGTGGGCTTCCCATTCCTTTTGGCGGTGAAAAAATTTCAAAATTTCATTTTTTTTTTTTTTATTAGTAAAATTTCTGCTGATTCCAAGTATTTAAAAGACTTTTCATAATTTCAAACGGCTCCTGAGAAAAAGACTTTTCAAGTAACAGCTGTCGAATGACTTTAAATTCGTCGGTATAATGGTCCCACAAAAATAATTTTTTATTTTTTAAATTTTTAAAATCTTTTTTCATATTTTTTTTTATAGAAAACTGTCTCTTGATTACAAATATGTAAATAGTTTTCTATAATTCCAAATGGTTTCTGAGATATGACCACTCAAACACAGAATGTTGTTCATAGACAACTTTAAGAATATGTCTTCGACAATTATCGCGAAATGGAACTTCTGAGACAAATTTTATCAAATTTTCCATGTGAATTAGAGTTAGAAGAAGATTTTTCTAAAGTTTGTTAGCTATTAAATCACCGGTTAATATAAAAAACCTTCACTTGAAGGTCAAAAAAAAAAAAAAAAAAATGGCGAAACTCACAGCTGCCTCGGAGATGCTTCGATGGGCGTCATCCAAAGAATGTCCCTAATCCAACCCTCACCCCATCATCGCTTGGGAGTTGGCGGCCTCCAATAATTTGGAAGATGCCGTCATGACCCGGCGTCCAGCCTGGTGCACGGTCATCTTTTTTCATTAATTTCTGCAACATTCGCCGTCTTTTTTCTAATTTCCCCATTGTCGAACACCATCTCACTTCATCTAAACCTCATCTCTTGTTTCTAACCAAAACTCAGGTGTTTGAGTGTGCTGACAACAAACCTTATTCTGCTACCTCCTACTATCTCTATCCTCAATTTTCAGCCAAAGGCGGTTGTTGCGCATATGTGCGCAACGATGTTATTTTCTCTCGTGTCTCTAATTTGGAGTCTCCTGAATTTTCTACTTTATGGCAAAAGCTCTCTTGCAATTCTACTACTAAATTTATTTGTTCTGTTTGTTTATCTCCTAACTCTACAGACTATCCAAAATTCTACGACTATTTAAACTCCAAAATATAACACATTCTGTCTTCTCCTTTCTCCGAAATAATCTTTTTAGGTGATTTCAATGTTGACCACCGCCAATGACTTTCATCTAGTTCTCATGATCCAGTTGGTGAACTCGCCTACAACATTTCTATTCAGAACAACCTTGAGCAGTTGGTGCAAATCCCTACCTGAATCCCTGACCGACTTGGTGATGAACCTAACATAATTGATCTTTTCCTTACTTCTTATCCTTCTCCTTATACTGTTAAACTCTTTCTTCCTCTAGGTCCATCTGATCACCTTTTATCTCCGTATCTTGTTCTGTCTCTTCAAGTCTTCCGCAAGAAAGGCCCTCGCCTTCAGCGAATAGATATTTGTGGCAATTTGGTGCTGCTAGCAGGTCTAACTTACGGTTGCACTTTTCTGGTTTCCCATGGAATGATTATTGCTTTCGTGGGAGAGGTCCCTCGGAGTGTGCTGAGCTTATAACCTAGGTGATTTAACGTTGATTCTATATTATTTCCCTTCTACTAAACCTAACAAACTTTGGTTTAACTCTACTTATTTTCGTACTATCGGCCGTAGGGATGCTGCCTTCAAAGATTACCGTCTGCTTCAAACTCCTGAAACTCATTCAATTTATATTTCATCCCGTAATCGTGTAAAATCTATTTTTCGAGATACCAAAAACTCTTTTCTACGTAGAAAATGCAATGATTTTTCTGGATCCTCTTCCTCTCTCCCTTTCCGGCACTTTGCAAAAAATATCATCTTTAACTTTGTTTCTACTTCTTCTTTCCCTCCTCCAATTTCTTCTGATGGCACAACTGCCATTTTACCTTCAACTAAAGCTGAACTCTTCCTTCATACTTTTGCCTCTAACTCTACTTTTGACGATTCCGGAGCTATTCCTACTTCTTCAACCCCTTCAACTCATTTATGCCTAAAATTGTAATCTCTTCTAAAGATATCATTTCTGCTCTCTCTGAGCTTAACACTAAGAAGGCGTATGGTCCTGATGGTATTCTCCCTGTGGTTCTCAAAACTTGTTCTTCTGAGCTTGCACCCTGCCTTGGTAAACTATTTCTTCTTTGCCTTTCTGCTCCGACCTTCCCTTCTTGCTGGAAACGTGCTCTCATTCAACCTGTGTCGAAGAAGGGGGACCCCTTTCAACCCTCTAATTATCATCCTATTTCTTTAACCTCTATTCTTTCTAAAGTTTTCGAATATATCCTTAAGAGGAAAATTTGGAAACACCTTAATACTTTTAATCTTATCTCTGGTCGCCAGTATGGCTTTCGTAAAGAACGTTCTACTGGTGATCTTCTTTCCCTACTTTCTGACTCTTGCTCTTCCGTTCTTCGAAGTTTCGGTGAATCTTTCTCTGTGGCGCTGCATATCGAAAGCTTTCGATAGTGTCTGGCACAAAGCTTTGATTTCTAAACTTCCCTCTTTCGGAATTTATCCTTCTCTCTGGACCTTCTCTCTAATTTCCTTTCCGGTCTTTCTATAGCAGCTATTTTAGACAACCACCGTTCTTCCTATAAATTTATAAATAGTAGTGTTCCTCAAGTATCTGTCCTATCTCCAATTCTTTTTCTAATTTTCATCAATGACCTTCTCTCTATTACTTCGTCTCCTATACACTCCTATGCCGATGACTCCACCCTTCATTACTCCTTTCAATTTGAAAGACGTCCCTAAGAACAGCAGTTGAATGATTCAAGAAGGATGGCCTTGGAGCAACTGACCTCTGATCTTTCTCGTATTTCAAATTGTGTCAGAGAAAACATGGTCGTTTTGAATGCCTCAAAAACTCAATTCCTCCATCTTTCGAAACAATCTTCCACAGAACTATGATCTTCTTCGAAAACACTCAATTCTAACCTTCATCTTTTCTCAATATTCTAGGTATTTCTTTTTCTCGTGATCTTTCTTAGAAAGATCGCATTATTTCCCTCTCTAAACAAGCTTATAAGAGGTTGGGTGTTCTGAAACACCTTCGTTCTTTTTTTACGCCACCCCAGTTAGTTGAACAAAATAGGGGTGTTGTTCCCACCTCTATGAAGTAAACCTCTCCCATCTGGCGTGGTTTCACACATGTAGCTTTTCTCGAAAAGGTGGTCTAGGGCTTTTCGTCTCATCAGTTCTCCTGCTCTTACTAACTCTCTCCAGTCTCTTTATTCCCCTCGAATTATTGCATCACTTTCTCTATACTATCGCAATTACAACGGACATTGCTCTTCTGAACTCTCACGTCGCATACCTCCTTCATTGAAATGGTTGTGCGACACGACTTTCTACACAGTCTCAGTCTTTCTCTGTCCAACTCTCCGACCCCAGACTTAACCGCTATGCTCACTCTTACATGTATTCTACTGGTAAAGTCTGGAACACACTTCCTTTATCTGTTTTCCCAACTTTTTTTTACTTGCACACTTTTTAACGCCGTGTATCTGGTCACGTTGGCCATTAGCGACTAGATTCCGAATGTTCCCCAACTATGGTGGAATTTGGTCACCAGAGGAGACATAAAATATGTACCTGGAGGTATATATATATATATATATATATATACATATATATATATATATATATATATATATATATATATATATATATATATATATGTATACATATATATATATATATATATATATATATATAATATATATAT
>SEYY01014228.1:17500-19721 GCA_009176605.1 Armadillidium nasatum | reverse complement strand
TGGGGTGAGGGAGATATTGGGGGGAAGAGGTTTGAATGTGGATGAAGGTATTAGATTTCCGGAGGACAGAGTGAGATGGAGGGGAGTGGTGAGGGGGGGAGGGGAGATAAAGTGTGGATGTGTGAGTGTGAGCAAACTGTGACGGGCACAACCCACGAGAGTGGGAAAGTGATAAATAAATAAATATATATATATATATATATATATATATTATATATATTATATATATATATTTATATATATATTATATATTATATATATATATATTACATATTATATTACATTTATATATATATATATATATATATATTATATATATATATATATATATATATATATATATATATATATTTATCTATATATATATATATAATATATATATATTATATATATATATATATATATATATATATATATATATATATATATATATAATATATATATATATATTATATATCATTATATATATATATATATATATATATATATATTATAATATTATATATAATATATATATATATTATATATTATATTAAATTCTGCAACATCACGTGGTCTCTTTACTAGTTTCCCCTTTGCAGAACACCACCTCTCTTATTCTTAACCAAAACTCAGGTGTTTGAGTGCTCTGACATCAAGCCTTACACTGTTTCCTCCTACTGTCTCTATCCTATCTATCATATTCCATTCTGTTCTTGTGTCTCTCCTTTAGAGTCTTCTGAATTCTCTATTTTATGGCTTAAACTTTCTTGCAACTCTACAACTAAATTTGTCTGTTCTGTCTACTTATGTCCTAACTCTACAGACTATCCAAAATTCTTCGACTATCTTAACTCCAAAATAGAACACATTCTTTCATTCTCCTTTCTCCGAAATCATCATATTAGGTGATTTCAATGTTCACCACAGCCAATGGCTTTCATCTTGTTCCAATTTTCTATCAACAATATTGAGCAGTTGGTGCATCTCCCTATCAGTATCCCTGATTCCCTTGGTGATGAACCCAAGATATTTGATCTTTTCTTAACTTCTTATCCTTCTCCTTACACTGTTAAACTCTTTCTTCCTCTGGGTTCATCCGATCACCTTCTTATCTCTGCATCTTGTCCTGTCTCTTCAATGTCTTCCGCAAGAACGGCCCCCACTATCGGCGAGGAGACATTTCTGGCGTTTCGGTGCCACTAACTGGTCTGACTTGTGGTTGTACTTCTCTGATTTTCCATGGAATGATTACTGTTTCCGTGGGAGGGGCCCTCGGAGTGTGCAGAGCGCATAACTGAGGTGATTCTCTCTGGCATGGAGGCGTACATTCCATATTCTTTCCCTTCTACTTAACTTAAAAAACCTTGTTTAACTCTGCTTGTTCTCGTGCTATCCACACAGGGATGCTGCCTTCAGAGATTACCGTTGTCTTCAAACTCCTGAAACTCATGAACTTATATTTCATCACGGAATCGTGCAAAATCTATTATCCGTAACACTAAAAACTCCTTTCTCCGCTTAAAATGCAACAATCTTTCTGGTTCTACTTACTCACGCCCTTTCTGGCATTTTGCAAAAAAATGTCAACTCTAACTTTGCTTCTTCCTATTTCCCTCTTCTTGTATCTTCTGACGGTACAACTGCCGTTTTGCCTTCCTCTAAAGCTGAACTCTTCGCTCAAACTTTTGCTTCTAATTGTACCTTAGACGATTCCGGAGATGTTCCTTCTCCCTCAACCCCCTCAAACTTATTTATGCTTAAAATTATAATCTCGTCTAAAGACGTCACTTGCGCTCTCTTTGAGCTTAACACTAAGAAGGCGTACGTTCCTGACGGTATCCCTCCTGTGGTTCTTAAAACTTGTGCTTCCGAGCTTGCACCCTGCCTTGGTAAACTTTTTCTTCTTTGTCTTTCTACTTCAACCTTCCCTTCTTGCTGGAAACGTGTGCTCATTCAGCGTGTGCCGAAGAAAGGGGACCCTTCTCAACCCTATAACTACCGTCCAATTTCTTTAACCTCCGTGCTTTCTAAAGTTTTCGAATCTATCCTTAACAGGAAGATTTGGAAACATCTAATTTTTCTAATGTTGCGTATATCTCTGATCGCCAGTATGGCTTTCGTAAGAAACGCTCTACTGGTGATCTCCTTTCCCTTCTCTCTGACTCTTGGTCCTCCGCTCTTCGGCAATTTGGTAAATCTTTTGCTGTTGCGCTAGACATATCGAAAGCTTTCGATCGAG
>SEYY01014228.1:2500-12500 GCA_009176605.1 Armadillidium nasatum | reverse complement strand
ATTCCCTTTATCTGTTTTCTTAACTTCCTTTAATTGCAAACTTTTAAACTCCGTGTACAGGGACATGTCTGTATTTAATCGTCCCTTGATACTGTTGTTCACCCAACTCTAGTGGAAATCCGTAGACCCCTGGCATTTGCCCAACAGAGGGTATATATATATATATATATATATATATATATATATATATATATATATATATATATATATATATATATATATATATATATATATATATATATATATATATATATATATATATATATATATATATATATATATATATATATATATTCGAGATATAGCTTCTCAAAAATGGCAAATTTACAAAGAAATTTCAAAATTTCCAAAGTTTGAGAGACTGTATCTCAAACCAAACAAATAGGATTTAAAAATGCATTAAATAAAAGTTATATCTCTGTTCCTCCTCTAATTATCTGCCAAAAATAAAAAACTTTCAACATACATTTTTTTCGAAAGCAATTTTTTTTTCTAGGAAGAGCATATTTTTTCCATTTAAAAAAAAAAAAAAATTCTAACTTCTATAACTTCTATTTTAAAGCAGATATCAAAAAAAGTCCAACATTAAAGTTGTAGAAATTGGGCTTAGTATACACAGTTAAATTTTTAGGTCATTTCGATCACTGGAAAATTCATTCTCTTTTTGAAGTTTTGCTCCAAATAACTTTCAAACCTTCGAACTAGATGAAAGCCATTGGCAGTGGTGAAAGTTGAAATCAAATATAAGGATGATTTCGTGGAAAGAGAAGATGAAGGAATGTGATCTATTTTGAAGTTTAAGTAGTCGAAGAATATATATATATATTATATATATATATATATATATTATATATATATATATAATATATATATTTATATAATTATTATAATAATAAAAAAATGATTATATTTAATTAATTAAATTTTATTAATATTATTTTTATTATATTTATTATTATTATTATTATTATTATTATTATTATTATTATTATTATTATTATTATTATTATATATTATTATTATAAAAAAAAAAAAAAAAAAAAATAAATTATTAAAATAGCCATTCATTCCTAGGTCGGTTTTCCATTTTCTAGTAGCACTTTTATTTGCTGGTATAAAAATTTCTTATATTTTAAAAATTTTCCACTTTAAAAAGAAGTTCACTGTATGATCACTGTAATGAAGCAAAATTGCAAAACAATGATTCCAAATCGACGTATGAACAGCAGGAAACTCTGCTTACCGATATACCAACAGTAACATTATTTCACCACAATGGCAGATTTGACGGTTCTTCCTTTATTTATTTAAGAACTCCGTAGGAGCTTCAATGTCACTTACAGAGTTATTTTAGAGATTTTTTTTTTTTTTTTTTTTTTTGTAACTAAATCTCAAATTTACACCTTTTAAGTTCCAACGAAACATATTTATTTTTCTCATAGAAGCCGTAATGATAATACACGAAATATTTGATGTTGAAATAAATAGATAAATAAATTTTTAAAAAAAATGAAATTAAAAATAAAAATAAATAGACAACAGTAATTTTAAATAAAAAAGCTAACATATGCACTATCTGATGTTGATCATCGATTTCCCTATAGCTTCAATATACCGAATGCAGAGCTGCAGAAACAGGTTGAGCTTACAGTATTTTCAAGTTCTTTTTTTTTTTGTTCGATTTCTCATAATAAAGTTTTCATACTCATATAGATAGTATCTTTTCAGCAGAAAGGAATTGTAAAATACAAATGCATGGCACACGAATATTTGTCTAATTTTTATTTTTTTTTTTAAAGATCGCCACCACTCATGTGGCATACACAGAGGAAGAAAACTCACTCAAACAGACACTTAACGCACATCCCCCAGGTGGGCACAGACGGAAGCTTTGAAGAGTGGAAGATTAAATGCAGGAGAAAACATATTTATGATGGTAAAGAGTTCCACAGAATAGAGGTAGCTGGAAAGAACGAGGCACCACAACGAGTTAGCATGTGGTTTCCTACATCCACACAAAATTCATTCGAAAGCAGGGCACCCCTTGTGCAACGAGGACGACGCAACGGTGGAGGAATGCGAGAGCCCAATTCCCTCGATCATCTACCATTGTAGTACCTATAGAAAAGGAATAGTGAGCCAACGTCACGTCGCAGAGATCGGGGGTCTAGAGAGTTTGAAAGTAGGGGACAGTTTATTAATCTTTTAACTTTAGCCTCAACCTCTATCCAGAAGAAAGGAAAAGCCGGAGCCCCCCAGATGTGAGAACAGTGTTCCATACAAGGGGGAATATGACCCTTATATATTTGGAGTAACTGCTCAGAAGGAAAAAATTCTCGCAACCTGAACAGAACTCACAGTTCCATCCAATCTTTGAGTGATGGGGAAATACATAAATATTTCTTTATATCACTCTCAGGTCGGAGCTACGGTGAGCACAGCCCCTGTAGACAAATGTTTGCCTACTATGTAATTAAATCCTTATATTACATTTTACATAATCTTTGTTAATTTATTTTTAACAATTGAAAATAAAAAAATTATCTTCGAAATCACGCCAAGTTTGTTTGGCAACCTGGCATAATATTAAATTGAACTCAAAACGTGGATCACCTTGCTTGGTACCTCCATTATTATAATAAAAACAATATTATATAAATAGTATTTATTATTTAAAATAAAGGAAAGTCGATCGCTAACCGGTTAGTTACTCAGAATTCAAATCCAATTTTAAATGCAAAACCTTTTGGTATATTTTTTTTTTAAGAAAAAAATTAACCATTCAGAGCTTCATTAAGTTTTATATTTGCATTTCAGTATAGTTTGCTAATGTTCAATAGAACAGAAATAAAAATGTTTCAGCGGACCAAAGTGTGATATATATATATATATATATATATATATATATATATATATATATATATATATATATATATATATATATATATATATATATATATATATATATATATATATATATATATATATATATATATATATATATATATATATATATATATATATATGGCGAATTGGGATTTTTTTTACATGATGAGACTGAACAAAATTTTATGCTTGCAACCCAAAGAAAAGTTAAAATTAAATAGGTCGGGGAGTGAGGAGAAGGGAACCTTTTCCATAAAAATGTTCCCCTGTCATGCATCTATTCCGCCAAAAATAAATTTAAAGACAAATTTTAAACCGAAAATTTTGGAATCAATATTAATCATTATATCGACTAATATCTCACAGATTACGCCATAAACAAGAAACAAATTAATATATGTGCGTATGTTTATTATTATTATTATTATTATTATTATTATTATTATTATTATTATTATTATTATTATTATTATTATTATTTAAGAAATTCTAAAACAAAAATTATTTTAATAAACTGAATACAATTTCCTTCTACGGATCTAAAGATTACTTTTTGTTCTAGGTTTACTTCCTTCAAGATAATCCTTGACAATAATCTACAAATGAAGTAAAATGAATGATTATATTTCTCCTCTAACCTTTTTTACCCACAAACTTAGGACATCTTCAGGGCTTGAGACTAAATCAGCGAATGAATTACATGGACAACTTACTAAAAAATAAATTGACATTCGAAAAATTTCGATAAATAAACTCCCAACATATTTAATAATGCATAACCAAATTTGTAAGAACAAATCTGTGCAGCACAAACTCACGTACACTAGGTAAAACAAAGTACACTCTAACCAAATCTCGTAGAGTTATGTCGTACAAAGGCATTGAACAATGGAATGAACTTCCAAAAACCATACAAGAATCAGCAACACTTTCCGCATTTAGTAAACTGTTAAATATCACTTGCCATCAAAATACTAAATCAAAATTCTCATTAGCCAGACTCTTCACACTTATTCTCCGACCTTTACCAAAAGTGCTGTAATTATTATTATTATTATTATTATTATTATTATTATTATTATTATTATTATTATTATTATTATTATTTAGAATAAATATTAGCTATGATAATTATAGTTTACTTGTTATTACTATTATTTTTACGAACATAGCCATGTCTTTACTATTATTTTTTATCATTTTATTAAGTTGTCATTACTATTTCAATTATTACTGCTATTTTTATGTTAGTTATTATTATTATTATCATTATTAATATTATGATTATTATCATTATTGTTGTAATTATTATTATTATTATTATTATTATTATTATTATTATTATTATTATTATTATTAATCATAGTTATTTTTATTTTATCATTATTATATTTATTATTATTATTGTTATTGTTCTTATTCTTCCTATTATTTGCTATCTTCATTATTGCAATAACTATTAGCATCTAGATTTTCTTCCAGATATTTTAATGTTATTATTGTTAGTCATTACTTTTTACTGTTATTTTTGTTATGCATTATTTTTAAAGGAAGTAGTTTAGTAAAGATTTTGTCTTAAAAAAAAATTTTTTTAAAATTTAATTATCCAATGTTTACTTCTTAGTTATAATCTTCATTTTAATAATGATTGATATTGATTTTGTATTAATTTATTGGGCTTAAAGGACGAATTCGTCCCTCAAGAAGGCCATTTCAGTTTTGTATTAATATATATATATAAGCTGTATGATTTTTGTTTGTACAACTTCTGTAACTGGAAAAATGAATAATGATTAAATAATATTAAGCGTAAGAGATAATAAATTTGTATTTTATGTTAATGTCGGGTGTATAGCTTTTAATGTAAAAATCCTTTGCAATTTTTAACTTTATCAGATGTATAAAAGAATTTGAAATGAGTTTATATATTTTGAAGTGCCGTTTTCCATATTCTGCAGTAAAGTGCTCATAAATCTTGCTTGGTTTGAATCTACAATGACACGCTCTATCTGACAATCTGTTAGTTCTATATCCAATACATATCGACGTATAGTCAGACTGAGGGCATTGAAATTGAAACAAGACGAGAGCTGTTTTGATTTATGACACAATCTAACTGTGATATTTTGATTGGTTGTAGTCCTGTAGTCGGATTTTAAAGTTTCGAAGATTCTTTTCCTCTTTATCAAAATCAAATTTTATATACTATTTTCCACGTTGTTCCTGACGTTTATTTATTTTAATACAGTCTAGTAATAAATCCTTTAATCAGATTTTTAGTTATATGTAAGAGGTGATAGCAATTAAATTCTGTCTAAACTTTCTAACTTCTTCATTCAAAGATTTCCGATCTGAATACAGATTGTAAGATCGATGTAGATTAGTCTTGACAAATTGATTTTTTTGTTGTAAATATCAAGGGAGTAAGAGTCAAAATTAAGGCATAGTCCTATGGTTGCCTAACGAGGACCACTTGTTTGAGGATGTTTGGAGAATGAGTACACGAAGGCTGGGGGTATTCTTTTTATTAACAAAATAAAGTTGACTTGGTTCTACACAGTAGGAACAACAATAAGAAAAGTAACAAGAAGGGCAAGAAAGGCAAGAACCCTAGCTAGTGGAAGCTGCTAATTTAGTTGGTGCTAGCAAAAGTAGGTTCCGTAAAGCTGAGAAAGTCAATGCAATACACGATCACTGTAGCTTTGGTGGAAGAGATTTGCGACGAAAGAGCACTGTAAATAACGCCACTGGAGATTGTAGATGATAGCAAAGCTGTATAGTTATCAAACAGTGGTAGAAAGCCGTTGATGAAAAAAGATAACAAAAAAGGTTTGCAATTGCACTCTCAAGAAAAAACGTTGCAGGTTGAAAAGTGTATTGCTCTCTACGTTAGCGAAGGAAGATACTGGGCTAGAAAGCCACAGTATAAAATTCACAGTAGGTGAGAAGCGTGGAGAGCTCCGGGCCACAGTCCCTTATCAGTGGGTTAAGCGTTGATATATTGCCGTTATCATTAATTTTAATTTCAATGTCAAGAAAACTAATTAAATTATTTCTAGACGTTTCAAAGATAAAATTTAAGCACGATAATTCTTGTAAAATTGTTTAAGAACAAAAGGACGTCGTTCTAGATTTAAAATATAGCTAGCGTGTCATCAACATATCTTACTTAGAATTTAGTTTTATAATTTTGACACATAAAAATCTGTGAAAGTAGGGTTAAGTGGTGAACCTATCTGCAACTCCATCTATTTGTAGACATAATTTATTTTGAAATTATGAAGGTGTTTGAGAGTAGTACATTAATAATAAATTTTTCATATATTCTTTTAAATCTGGAGGAGGAAGATTATTAGAATATTAGAATTTTCCTATGATAATATTTATAGTTTCAATGACCGAAACGTTAGTAAATAATGGTTCAACATCTAGCAAAGCAAGAATATCATCATCATATAATAAGTAAGTATATCGATTTTTAAATTAGAAAATAGTAAAACCTTAGCTGTAATATAAGCTTCTTATAGTAAAGTCAATTACTGGACTTTACTATATAAGAAGTTATCAAATATGAACGGATTTTGCTGTTGAAGTATTGAGCGATATCATATGTACCTGTTCCACACATAGATATTACCGGGCGTAGGGGATGGTTTTTCGAGTTTTTATGTATTCTAGGTACTTTGTAGATGTATACATTTTAATATTCTGCTATCTTGATTTTATTTGATTTTGTTTTATTTTTTATTTCATAGCCAATTTTATTATTATTATTATTATTATTATTATTATTATTATTATTATTATTATTATTATTATTATTATTATTACTATTATTATAATAAGAGTACTAAATAAGCAACACTGAAGATGCAAATGCATGTCACATGATTATTTTTGGACGTGAAGCTCCACATCCTCCATTCCGAGAGCCCGTGAGGCTCTATATCCTTCCTCCTATATTATATATATATATATAATATATATATATATATATATATATATATATATATATATATATATATATATATATATATATATATATATATATATATATATATATATATATATATATATATATATATATATATATATATATATATATATATATATATATATATATATATATATATATATATATATATATATATATATATATATATATATATATATATATATATATATATATATATATATATATATTATATATATATATATATATATATATATAATATATATATATATATATATATATATATATATATATATATATATATATATATATATATATATATATATATATATATATATATATATATATATATATATATATATATATATATATTAGGGATGGAGTGAAGTATCGGTTTCGGTATCGGTATCGGCAAAAAATTTGTATAGGAGTAAAGTATATCGGTATCAGTAGTGATATCGGTAGTAGTATCGGCAAGTATCGGCATATTTTCAGGTATCGGGTATCGGGTATCGGCTTCGGGGAATTTTCAGGTATCGGTATCGGTATCGGTATCGGTAAAAATTTTGGTATCGCTCCATCCCTAATATATATATATATATATATATATATATATATAATATATATATATATATATATATATATATATATATATATATATATATATATATATATATATATATATATATATATATTATATATATATATATATATATATATATATATATATATATATATATATAATATATATATATATATATATATATATATATATATATATATATATATATATATATATATATATATATATATATGCATTTAATACTGGGACCCATATGGTCTATCCTTCAAAAAACTAAGTCAAGAGATGTAATTACGAAAATCATAACGTTTCAACATTGCACTTAATTAATGATATGACGACGAGAGTTTTTTATTTCTTATTTTTTGCACAGAAGGTGTGTATTATATATATATATATATATATATATATATATATATATATATATATATATATATATATATATATATATATATATATATATATATATATATATATATATATATATACAGGGTATATTGGGAAAGTAATGCGCATTTGATGGGAAAAATATATTTCTTCATCCTACCGGTATAATACTTAAAATTCTTCGAAATTCTCTCCCCCAGCATCATTACACTTTAGGAGACGTCTCTGTAATGCCTGGAAGGCAACCTGAAACTCCTCGAAAGGAATGCCTCTTAGGAACGTTGTTACATGTTTTTGGGTGTTTTCCACGGATTCCCTATGCTTTCCTTTCAGCTCTCTCTTCAATCGAGGAAAGGAAAAAAAGTTGCACAGAGCCAAGTCGGGACTGTAAGGGGGTTGGATGACCACCGGGGTGTTGCTCCGGGCCAGGAAATTGTTAACAATAAAGGCCGTGTGGCTGGGGGCATTGTCATGATGGAGCTTGACCGTGTCCTTGATGTCAGCCCTCACGCGCGCGACCCGGCGTTTCAATCTCTTAAGCACCTTGCAGGTAAAAGGCTGAGTTGACAGTTTGCTCCTGCGGTACAAACTCAAAATGGACGATTAATCGGACGTCAAAAAAGACAATGAGCATCGTTTTGATGCGAGACTTGCTCATTCGCGCTTTCTTGGGCGGGGGTATGATTTTGTTTGACACACTCTGCTCTGCCTTTTCGATTCTGGGTAGTACTCGAACATCCAGGATTCGTCTACGGTTACGACAGAGTTGAAAAAGTCCGGCTCATTTTGAATCAAATCCAACAATTCTTGACAGCGCAAAACTCGAAGTTCTTTCTGCTCTTTCCTCAACACTTTCGGCACAAGCTTCGCGCAGACCTTAGGCATTTGCAGATCCTTGGTCACTAACCCATGTACCTCAAATGTGAACATGTTTAAAGTGTCAGCGATTTGCTGGATGCCCAATCGACGGTCGGAACGCAAAACTTTGCGCACACGATTCAGGTTTTCGTCGGTTCCTGCCGTTGTTGGGTGTTAACAACGGGGTTCGTAGGTGATCTCCTCCCGGTCCTCCTTGAACGCCTTGTGCCATCTGCCGGACTGTGACCTTGACATGCAGTCGTTCTTGAAGGCCTATTCAAGCATCTGGAATGTTTCTGTTGCATTCTTTCCAAGCCGCACACAAAACTTGATTGCGTATCGCTGTTCAAGCGAACGCTCCATCGCGCCATGTTACAAAGTCCAAAAAAACACACTTCACGCGGAGGCACGTCTTTCAACTAACACTGCTTTGAAGAAACTGACGACCGGCTGCATTGTAAGGGCAGACCCTTTATAACATTTCCTGACTCATTTTTCCCTCCTGCGATGGATAGTCGAGTCGCGTCAAAAAAAATCATGCGCATTACTTTCATAATGGACCCTGTATATATATATATATATATATATATATATATATATATATATATATATATATATATATATATATATATATATATAATATATATATATATATATATATATATATATATATATATATATTCATTTCTGGTTCCCCTTCCTCTCGCCCTTTCTGGCATTTTGCAAAAAATTTCAACTCTAACTTTGCTTCTTCCTCTTTCCCTTCCCTAATATTTTCTGACAGTTCAGCTGCCATTTTGCCATCTTCTAAAGCTGAAATCTTAGCTCAAACTTTTGCTTCTAATTCAACTTTAGACGATTCCGGAGCTATTTCTACTCCTTTAACCCTCTCCAACTCATTTATTCCTAAAATTAGAATTTCTTCTAAAGATGTCATTTCTGCTCTCACTGAGCTTAACATTAAAAAGGCCTACGGTCCTGATAGTATACCTCCTGTGGTTCTCAATACTTGTGTTTCCGAAATTGCACTCTGCCTTGGTAAACTATTTCGTCTTTGCATTTCTACTTCAGCCTTAGATTCTTGCTAGAAACGTTACCTCATTCAGACTCTGCTGAAGAAGAGGGACCCCTCTCAACCCTATAATTCCCGTCCCTATTCTTTAACCACCCTTCTTTTTAAAGTTTTCGAATCTATCCTTAAAAGGAAGATTTTAAAATATCTCAATTCTTCCAATCTTATCTCTGATCGCCAGTATGGCTTTTTTAAGAAACTCTCTGCTGGTGATCTCCTTTCCCTTCTCTCTGACTCTTGG
>SEYY01014226.1:2500-5000 GCA_009176605.1 Armadillidium nasatum | reverse complement strand
TAGGTGTGTGTGTTTGTGTGAGTTTGTCCTTGTGTGTGTGCCCCCTCCTTGAATAGGGCTCTGCCCGTGAGTGGTGGCGTTTTGTATATATGGTATATATATATATATATAATATATATATATATATATATATATATATATATATATATATATATATATATATATATATATATATATATATATATATATATATATATATATATATATATATATATATATATATATATATATATATATATATATATATATATATATATATATTATATATATATATATATATATATATATATATATATATATTATATATATATATATATATATATATATATATATATATATATATATATATATATATATATATATATATATATATATATATATATATATATATATATATATATATATATATATATATATATATATATATATATATATATATATATATATATATATATATATATATATATATATATATATATATATATATATATATATATATATATATATATATATATATATATATATATATATATATATATATATATATATATATATATATATATATATATATATATATATATATATATATATATATATATATATATATATATATATATATATATATATATATATATATATATATATATATATATATATATATATATATATATATATATATATATATATATATATATATATATATATATATATATATATATATATATAGTATATATATATATATATATATATATATATATATATATATATATATATATATATATATATATATATATATATATATATATATATATATATATATATATATATATATATTCTGTACATATAAAAGCCATAATTACATTATCAATGTGCATTTATATATTAAATAAATTTTCTCTTTCTAAATGGAAGTATCTGGAAACTTTCTTTGGAGGATGCTGGATCCGCGGTTAAGATGATTTTTTCTCTTAGTTTTGTAAGGACAGTGAATAAGGTGGATGTTTTGTCTATTATAACAATGACCTATTAAATAATAGCAGTAGTTACTTTTGGACAATTAAAAGATGTTAACAAAATGTTACTATTAAGTAATGATTGTTAATGAGAAAGTTATTAATTGTATGTGCTTAAATTGTTGATTTTATTAATTTTAGATTTATTTTTTGGTTTTGATAAATAGTGGAATATTTACATAAACATTTGAAAATATATTATTGATATAAGTTTTGCGTGCATATATATATATATATATATATATATATATATATATATATATATATATATATATATATATATATATATATATATATATATATATATATATATATATATATATATATATATATATATATATATATATATATATATATATTCAGCTTTTTTTTTAATCTCGTATGATAGATTACTAAAGCAAATAAATTAATCCAAATATAATACTAATACTAATACTAATTTTAGTATTCCTAAATGCAGTATACAAATTTTAGTATAAAATTTTCTAATCTTGCAAAAAAACATAAAAACAAAAAACAAAATGTGATAATTGAGAAAATTTTTACTAATCTGATAAACAATGTCAAATTTTTTTTTTGCTTTTTTAATTTGAATAAATTGATTACTTCTTTGTATCACTAAATCGAAAAAAAAAATGTTTTTTACTTTTCCGAAATTATGAAAATTTTGTGAACAGTTTTCCTTTAGTGAAATATCATTAATTGTGAATTGTGAATGGTGAAATCAAATTTTAATTAATTTAAAAAAAAAAATTTATTAAATGTTTAAATGTTTCATCTATTTTAACAAATATTTTTATTTAGTTTTCATTTGTAATAAAACAAAATTGTGTAACTTTTTAAGAAAATGAAGTTCACGATGGAATCGAGAATGGATTATAGTTCTCTTAACTCTCAAATTTATTTTAAATTTAGAAACCAAACCCTAATTCTGGGTTTAATATATCTTTTTATATTTTTTCCGGTGCAATGCTTCTCCTCTCCGGCTCACAGTGGCCGTCACCTTTCACCACGCGTGGTGAGGACCAAATATGGTGCTCTCAGGGGAGTTGTAATTAATTTAAGCTCTAGAGGTTTGGGAGATGCTGAGGCATTCCTTGGCATTCCCTATGCAGCTCCCTCCTGTAGGAAATTTAAGATTTATGCCTCCGGGATCTCCGTCCCCTTGGAGAGACATTAAAATAGCAGACAAATTAGGGGCAGTGTGCCCTCAGAACCTTCCGGATATAAAAAATGAGACCGAGGCTCTTACTAGAATGAGTAGAATCCGTTATTTGCAACTGAAAAGGCTTTTGCCTTATCTTAAAAACCAGAGCGAAAATTGTTTGTATTTAAACATCTACACGCCATCTGGAGGTGAGTGTAAATGCTAAAGCAATTCTTACGGTTTTCTTTTCTTCTATAATAAGATACTACTTAATTTACTTGCAAATTGCTTTTTTATACTATTATATATATATATATATATATATATATATATATATATA
>SEYY01014225.1:0-7500 GCA_009176605.1 Armadillidium nasatum | reverse complement strand
ATGTGAAAATAATTGAAAGTAATTATTTTTCTAAGAAGCCATTTTAATTCTAAAATAAAACACAAAAACCAAAAGTAGCCAAGAGAGAGAGAGAGAGAGAGAGATAAACAGAAGTAACAAGTGTGTAGAAACCGATTATTATAATTAAATTAAGCAGTTTAATTCAGAAATATTTAAAAAAAAAAAACGGTTTTATGAAAATAAAAACGAAGCAGCTCGAGATATATCGATCATTCTCTCTCATTTATACTTCTGTCTACAATCTATCCATTTATATACTCACTGAACCAAAGTTTGATTTATATACGAGTACTTTCTGTCCTCAATATTTAAATTTAACTTAACATATTTTATTTTGTTTTTACCGCGAACTGATTTCTTTTATTTGGTCTTATCCGGTTTTGTATTTTATTTATGCTAAAACCAGTTTCAGTATTTTTCTTTTTCTTTTTTTTTGGGGGGGGGAGAGGGGGAGAATGGGACCGTAGGGTGGTGTCAGACTGGGAGGACCGTCGGAAGAGAGAATTTATGAGGCGAACGTAATTTATTTCCATTTTTATCGATCTAGGCCTTTATTTCTGATATATATATATATATATATATATATATATATATATATATATATATATATATATATATATATATATATATATATATATATATATATATATATATATATATATATATTCTAGCAAAATTAACATACCAACTTTATTTTGGGCATTATATTCAATTTTCAAATGATTAATATACTGATTTTATGTATTCCGAAGATACAGTGTTTAGGGATATATATATTAAACATATTTGCGTCCCTAAAATGAAATTACACGTAATTTTCCAACAATATCCAAAAACGGAGAAAATTAAGCAATTAAAGCAAGGCCAAAACGATGTATAAAAAATCAGTTATCACATTAGACACTATTTCAATGTTCCTTACTACCTCGTATTTGTCTATCCCTGCTACAAAATACAGCTTGTCTTCTCATGCTTACAATGTGGTGTCGTATGGAATTTTGTGAGAGACCTTTTCATAAGCGTACAAGAGCTTATTGAGGTCGATTTAAGATAAGTGGTGGTGGAAGGTGTTCTCTAATTATTTGTTCTATATGTATAGTGGCCCAAACATGTTCTATTGAATTGAGGTGTCGAACGTATTTTTCGTAATCGAAAGCTCTAATTTGTAGTGTATCATTTAAGTATTCAATGAACTATTCGAACTGATCATGATCTGGCATTATCTTACATTAAAATGAAATCATCTCCATTGTAAGGTTGCAAATTCGTCAATGTATGCTTCATTGATGATAGTAATGTAGTGTTCAGCCCAGTCATCACAGAACCAATTTATATATTCCTTTGGAAATATTAATCTGGATCTGCGATATCGCATAGATAGTAATGGGCAGGTTGCTGGCGTTTGATTGTAATACTTTTGTCCAGCAAGTTTTTTTTTCTAATAGTATACGTACTTACTCTGGTCCCATGATTATCCTTGAACTGTATGTGAAGGTTTTATGCTATTGAAAAGAAGGTCAAGAACTGTCAGAAGCTTTATAAAACGATCTTCCACTGTGGTTGTTACATATGTCCTGTCCTGATCTTGAGACGTCGCATCACTCTAGAAATAGATGCATGCAGCACACTGAACCTTCTCTAGAAGTCGTGATGTACCTATCCCCCCCATCCCAACCTTCACTTAGCAGAGTTACATCTTGGAAACATTCACCACGAGTTGAGCAACATCTACCTTGCTCCATTGTTGCCGAGCCTGTCTTCTATTTTGTTTTCAAATATGATTAGGATATGATTAAACGTTTGATAGGGAAATAAAATTGTAGAGTCTCATTACTTTACTTGGTTTACTATTCCTCGCATTTAGCTTTGATGACGTCTTTCAGTATTATTCAGTTCCTATACTTTGTGTATTATGTCTTTTCTTGAAAAGACCTACTCCTCCCCACATTTCAATCATATATATATATATATATATATATATATTATATATATATATATATATATATATATATATTATATATATATATATATATATATATATATATATATATATATATATATATATATATATGAAATGCCAGATTTTTAAAAGATTTTTATAAAATTCCTTTCTAATAATCCTTAAATATCTCGAATAAAATGTTACAAGAACAGTTGTTATTGTTTTTGTTGTTGTTGTTGTTGTTGTTATTGCTGTGGTAGTGGTGGTGGTGGAGGTGGGTTGTGGTTGTGGTTGTGGTTATTGTTGTTGTTGCTGTAATTGTTCAACTTATATTAGCGCCAATTGCTATTAATACCACGAACGATGGAATGGGAAAATTAATATCCTTTTCAATTTACAAAATAAAATGTGAAGCAAAGTTTTTATTTCATTTTTTTTCCTTTTTTTCCTAAGTACCAGCAGTATAAAGTGTCGGAATTTAGTATAGGGAGTAGTACTTAAAAACCAAAGTTTGGTGAGTTTTTCATAATTTTTATTAATGAAATGCAATTTTCTCCAAAAGACTTGTCTTAAAACACTTTTTCTAATTAATATAATTACAAATCTTAATATTAAAGGTAATATAATACTCGAGACAATGCCTTTAAACGTACAAATACGGTGAAGTGCTGCGCATAGTCTGAGAGTCCTGGTGCGACGAGGAGAAAAGCTACGCCCGTCCATCCATAAAATTAGAACAAAAAAACTGCAACAAAATTTAAATTTTTCCATTCATTCGGCAAAATCCAACATTACATTCTATTTCAGGTTTTGTAATTTTTACGTTTCTATTTGATGCTGTCCTTTGTTAGGCTTAGGGAATGTTAAGTTTGGTAAACTTAAAAAAATCCACCTTTTCAGACAAAATCTTTTTTAAAAAAATACAACTATAACATTTCCTATTTTTGGTGTGTATAGAGGAGGGGTGGGGCTACAAATTCCTCTATGTACTTTATTCGATGATATTCGTTGGTTTTGAGATATAGCCTTCAAAAAGGTCCATTTTTGGCCAAATTTCAAAAATTCCCAAAGTTTGAGAGGCTATATCTCGCTAAGCAAAGGGCATTTAAAAATGCACTAAATAAAAATTGTTGCCCTGTTCCTCTTCTAAACAATATTCACAAAAAAAAAAAAAAAATAGTAGGTAGCGATTTTTTTTAAATAATATTTTTCCTCCAGAAGGGTACGATTTTTGCAAATTTTTTTTCAAGTGCTTATAACTTTTTTCTAGACGTGATATCAAAAATCTATTCCCACCAATGCAAGAAATTGGGGCAAAGGTATTCAGTTAAATTTTCAGCTCATGTGGACCAGTGGTTTGACCCAGTTATTCATTTTTTTCAACTTTGGGTCCAAATAAGTTTCAAACCGTTATAGACTCAAAAAATGCTCGAAATCAACTCAGAACTTCGTGAAAAAATTCACATCCTTTGAAAATTTCAGCTCAATCAGTCAAATAATAAAAAAAATTTCCAAACAAAATATTAGAAAATTAAGATTTTTTTCTTTTCTGTTTCTTTTGACCGCTCCTTTTCTGCTAGTGAATGTTCATCTTTGTGTTTTGATTTAGATACTCCAAAAAGATTTGGTTGAAATTTTTTTTATTTGTAGCACCCGGAGGTTCTCTTCTAATTTTCTGACTGCAGATGTTACATTTAGCTATTTCGAGCCTATCCTGAAACATTGTAAAGTATTCAAATACTGCAGAAGCTGATCTTTTAGCCATATTGACTGAAAGTATAAACAAAATAATAATTTTTAAATAATGCAGCTAAATGATAAAAGTTTGATACATGGCAATAAAATAAAATAACAATGATATGTATAAATACAGGTTAAATTGATAATTTTATATCTTACATTTTTTCAAACTTTACCTTTGGGTCTTACCTATTTAAACGTGTTAAATCACTATTATGAATTAGAATAATTTTTTTTTTAATTTTTGTACTTTTTTTAAACTTTAAATATACAAAACTGTAATTTTCTGATTTTTTTTTTGAGAAAATGCATATAATCATTAATTTAAGTGAATGTTGCCTATTCTACTCCTTCCTTACAATTAAATAAACCTTACATCTAATTTTCTTAAAAAATTTTCAGTGCTTTTGACCTCTTTACAAATTTTAGGAAACACCCGGCCATAACCCCGGCCCCGCCCCGCAAATTTGGGTGACCCCGGCCCGGCCCCGGCCCCGGCCAAATTCCATCCCCGGTCGGTATTATATATATATATATATATATATATATATAATATATATATATATATATATATATATATATATATATATATATATATATATATATATATATATATATATATATATATATTTTCACTATCACCTTTTCCCACTTTCGTGAGGTGTGCCGCCACAATTCCCTTACAAACATAACTATTCTTACCTTTCAATGCTTTCACCACCTCCCTCCATCTCTGTCTCCACAAATCTTCTACCCTCGTCTAAACTCAAATTCCTTCCATCAAAATCACTTCTCACTCCATCCATCCATCTCCACTTCGGCCTTCCCCTCCCCCTACCCTTCCCCTATCTACATCGGATCTACGTACCTTACCAACCATTCTGTTCTCTTTCATTCTTCACATATGTTCAAACCATTTTAGCACATCCTCCTCCTCTCTATCAATTACACCCTTCTTTCATTTACACATCTCCCTTATTCTTTCATTTCTAATCCTATCAATCCTTCTCAATTTATATATCGCTCTCAAATCTTTCATCTCAAAGACATTGAAACTTTTTCTCGACCCAGCACTTATCGTCTATGTTTCACACACATACAATACAGAAGGTGAACACATACATTCAAACATTCTTATTTATTTCTTTCGAAATTTTTCCTTTCTTCCATACTTTTCTTAGGCCCCCCAATACTTTCATTCCTTCTACACTCTGTTCTTTATTCCTTTTTCCGTCCCACCCTTACTTCACCCAACATTACAAATATCTTGAATTTTTTCACCTCCTCAAGTTTCCATTCTCACACTTCTACAAACCAATTCCTCCCTCCACATTCCTCAATCCCACCTCCAATCCTCATAACTTATTCTTCGCTGGATTGAATTTCAATCTCTTGTTTGCACTTTTCCCTTCAAACTCTCTCACAAGTATTCTCATCTTTTCTCCAGATTCTGCCACCAACACACCGCATCATCGCAAAAAGTAAAACATTCACTTCACATTCACCCTCCTATTTCTCAACGTTGAATACTCTTTCTTCTCTCTCTTTTTCTAAGTAAACCATTCATCAATAATTAAATAACATGGAGATATTACAAACCCTTGTCTCAATCCCCCTCCTATGCTAAACCAATCCAATAGTCTCTCTTTTCACTCTTGATCTAAATACCCATATATATATATATATATAATATTTATATTATATATATATATATATATATATATATATATAATATATATATATATATATATATATATATATATTATATATATATATATATAATTATATATATATATATATTATATATATATATATATATATATATATATATATATATATATATATATATATATATATATATATATATATATATATATATATATATATATATATATATATATATATATATATATATATATATATATATATATATATATATATATATATATATATATATATATATATATATATATATATATATATATATATATATTAGTGATGATCGGTGTCAATTTCTAATTTGCGGATGCGGATGCGGGATGCGATGTCGAATTATTTTTGAAAGTATATGCGGGGATGCGGATGGGATGTCGAATTTTTAGAAAGTGCGGATGCGGATCGGATGCGGTTTGTTGAATTCGAGTGCGGGATGTGGATGCGGTTGTTGAATTTTGAGAAGTGCGGGTGTGGATGCGGATGTTGATTTTTTTTGCGGAGTTCCGCATCCGCGAATCGGATGCGGATGTACTAATTATTATATATTTTTATATATATATATATATATATATATATATATATATATATATATTATATATATTATATATATTATATATATTATATTATATATATATATATATAAATATTTATATATATATATATAAAATTATGTATTATTATATATTATATTATATTATATATATTAATATATATTATATTATATATATATATATTATATTAATTATATAGTGACCAACTATCTCTGTCTTGACCAATGTATGGTCCAGGAGGTCACTACACTTTGTTGTAGCAAAGGGGATCTCAGGAGGCTGGGTGTTTTTAAGTCCCTTGGGAATGCCGACTGGTAGGCTTTGGTAGCCACCACTCTCTTCAGCCCGTCTGCAGCCTCAGGTGGAAGGCCACTTCAAAAGGTGAACCACAGTCGAGGGCAAAAGGCTCCACTGGGTTTCCTTTTTGGTAGCAGAGGCGTTGGAACTTCTTCTTCTAAGGGCAGCTTCTTTGGACTTCTGCTTGGGACTGCTTCTTCTTTCTGTTTGGGACTGCTTTTCTAGGCTGGCTGTAGAGGCGGATTCTTCTTTGGCTCCTCGGAATAAAGGGAAATGTTACTACTTATCCTATACCTTCTGAAAATTATCTCAATAGTGAGAAGGTGTTAAGAAAAAAATAGTTGTTTTCCACTTTATTTATTATTTTTATCAAAAATAGTTAACAAAGTTATGATTAATAAAGTTTTACAAATTGACATTTAAATAGTATACAAAATCTTATTTATTTAAATCAGAAAACATTTTTTATAATAAATTTAAATTTTATATATAAAGTATTATAATTAAATTATGACATAAACATTTTATTTTTAAATACAATATTTATAACATTAATAAATACATTTATAAAGTTTCACATAATGTTTTACTTAATTCAAATTTAGCGGTAAAATATTTTGGAGGGAAAATAGATAACAAAAGACCGCCAAAAGTCAATTAAGAAATTGTATGGTAATAATTTAAAATTTACATTATTTTGATATGTTTTTTACAATAATAGTTTATTTTATATATTTATTATAATTATTTTTATTACAAAAAGAAACTTTATTTTTAATTATCACTAGTTTTACCAGTCTTTTTCTTATTAAAACACTATTCACAATTTCACTAGTTAACGTTTTAAAATTTTTTATTAAAAAACGTTATTTTATATTTTTGTAACTACACTATATATCATTCCCATCGAGACACGGAGTGAACATCTTCACGGGAGCGTACTCGACGGAGAGGGTTTCTTCAGGAAAGTGTACTCTTGAGAATAGGAACCACTGGATAAAGAGTCGTCGTCGTAGTAGGAACATCAGGTGCATCAGAGGTAGGAACATCAGGTACATCGATAGCTTCTACTGTTACCGGAGAATGCGGGACAAAAGTATCTGCTACGATGTTTTCTTCCTTTGGTTGATGTGATGTATTGGAGGACGATTACTCTTCGTTTGCTGGTTAAGTAGTAGGAAGAGTCACTTTCGAAGATAGTTGTTAAAAGTGCATTCTTTGTAGGTTGTTTTT
>SEYY01014224.1:0-30082 GCA_009176605.1 Armadillidium nasatum | reverse complement strand
TTAATTAACTTATTTTTAATATATAAGTGTTTTCTTTTGTATTTTAATATATAAGTAAGGACAAAATAATAAAAAAGAACCTTAAAAGCTAAATATTTTTAAATTATTTTCAATTAAATAAATTTTTTTTCATTTCGACTTTATTTATGCTAATATTCAATGTATAAATTTGTTTGTTATGGTTAATTTGATGAATTTTCCAATTTTTCAATTTACGAAAAAAATACATATGTCGTTAGAAAAAAAACATGAAAATAACTGTTTTCTTTCATAATATGAAATTTTTGCAACATATTTCAATATTTGGTAATGATTTTTTCCTGATGGTGTGTTAATTAGGCCTAATTTGATAGATGTTTATCTATGAAAATGTCGGATTTTATATGATTACGTATGGTTTGATTACTTTATCTTAGTAAAAAACCCTCATTTTTTTTGATATTTGAGAAATAATTTATGATTAGCATATTAAATGTTACTGTAGAATGTTGCTAAGAGAATCTTAATGTCTGTGTTACACTGTAACTGTAAAGAAAGATGAAGTTAGAAGCTAAAATGGGTTAATATGAGTTACTTTAATTTAAAAAACTAGAAAATAATCGGTTATTATGGTAAAAAGGAGGATCCTAGCTATAAAACTCAAAAAAAAAATTATCATTTTGGCCTAATTATGTCTATATGTCTTTAATATGTACGAATTTTCGCATCATTGGTATGTTGTTTCAGTCCAACTGTGCTTATTCTTGTGTTATTTGATGTATTTATCATTAAATTCATTATGTTAAGTGAAAAATGAACTCAATTTATATGGATAAATATATAATTGTCACCTTTTTATTTATAAAAGAGCCATAAGGGAAGCCTAGAATAGCCTTAAAATCTTTATATTTGAGTATATTTTCCCTAATTGTTCTTGTTCACTGAAGATAATTTATGTCAGCATATGCATTTTTATCCTATAAAATCCGATGTTTGAAGAAAAAATTACTAATAATTTTGAAGAAAAGGTGCTTTGAAAGGGTAATTTATCTATTTATGCTTCATTGAATAACCTCACGAAGCTATTTATATATATTTGTAGACATGCTTATGTAATTAAAATTGCTGTTAATTAACTTATTTTTTAATATATAAGTGTTTTCTTTTGTATTTTAATATATAATTAAGGACAAAATAATAAAAAAGAACCTTAAAAGCTAAATATTTTTTAAATTATTTTCAATTAAATAAATATTTTTTTCATTTCGACTTTATTTATGCTAATATTCATTGTATAAATTTGTTTGTTATGGTTAATTTGATGAATTTTCCAATTTAAATACAGATTGTCGTTTGTTAAAACTGCTTAAAATAGTTAAATTTACGAAAAAAATACATATGTCGTTAGAAAAAAACATGAAAATAACTGTTTTCTTTCATAATATGAAATTTTTGCAACATATTTCAATATTTTGGTAAAGATTTTTTCCTGATGGTGTGTTAATTAGGCCTAATTTGATAGATGTTTATCTATGAAAATGTGATTACGTATGATTTGATTACTTTGTCTTAGTAAAAAACCTTCATTTTGAGAAATGCAGAATATATATTAAATAATCTTATCTTAAATTAATAATTTTATCCTTTTGACTATTTATGCTCGTATTCAAGGCATCTCTTTCTTTGTTATGTTTTTTTTCATGAATTTTGCTATATAAATACAGATTATCTACTGTTAAAATTGCTTAAAATATTTAAATTTACGATAAAAATCCTTATAGCGTTAGGAAAAAAAATTGGAAAATAACTGTTTCCTTGCCTAAGATGAAATATTTGCATCATATTTGAATGGTTTGAAATGTTCTCTTAGCTGAGAGTATGTTAATTAGTCCTAATTTATTATGTGTTTTTCTAAGAAAATGTTGAATTTTTGATAAATACGTATGGTTTAATTAGTTTATTTTAGTAAAGAAGCCTCATTTTTAGGTTAAAATGAGTTATTTTAATTTGAAAATACTGGAAAATGATGGGTTTTTATGGTAAATTATGGGGATCCTAAGGATAAAACTAGAAAAAAAAGAATATTTTTTCTTCTTAATTATGTGTACATAATAATATATTTATTTATTACAATTTTTTCTTTATAAAATTATTTTAAAAGCTTAAAAATAATATAAAATAGGAAAATTTCTATTATAAGAATCATTTAAATCATTGTATTTTTAATTAAATTAATAATGATTTTTTTAATTTTTACACAATAAATTTTCTTAAAGTTTTAAAACTTAAGTGAAAAGAGATTTTGTTTCAAGAAAAATCATTGAAATCTTAGTATTTTTAAATAAAATTATAGTTTAATTCTAAATTTTGTAGTTCTGATATTTTTTAAAACTTAAATTTTAGATGAAAATAGGCGTATTTGCTTTCTCAAAAATAATTTTTGCTTTGTGTTTTTAATTCCGAAAATATGAATTTAATTCAATTTTTTCTTTTTGAAATTTAAAAAGCATAAAAATTTTATGAAATTATCTAAATTTGCTTTATGAAAATCCATCTAAATCTTCGAAATTTTTAGTATATTTTTTTTTCATTTTTTAATTTATGAAATTATTTTAAAAGCTTATAAATTAAATGAAAATAGGTAAATTTCTATTATGAGAATCATTTAAATCAAAGAGGTTTTTAATTAAAATAAGGATTTTTTCAATTTTTACTCCTACTAAACTTTTTTAAAAGAATAAAATTGAGTGAAAAGTGTTAAATTTGCTAACTCAAAATTCTTTTAAAATTTCGTATTTTTATATAAAAGAATACAGATTTTTTCAAATTTTGTATTGCATAAATTTTTTATAAAGCTTAAAAATTACAATAAAAATACGTATATTTGATTTATCAAAAATCAATCTTGGCATTTTTAATTAAAAAAATATGAATTTAATAAAATTTCATTCTTTTTGAAATTTTAAAAAGCCTAAAAACTTTATGAAATTATCTAAATTTGCTTTCTCAAAATTCATCTAAATCTTCGAGACTTTTTAGTATAATAATATTTATTTATTACAAATTCTTCTTTCTAAAATTATTTTAGAAGCTTAAAATTAAAATAAAATAGGAAAATTTCTATTATGAGAATCATTTATATCTGTGATTTTAATTAAAATAATAATGATTTTTTAAATTTTTAAACTTACTTACAAATAATAGAAATAGGAAAATTTCTATTATGAGAATCATTTATATCTGTGATTTTAATTAAAATAATAATGATTTTTTAAATTTTTAAAAGTTTAAAACATAAGAGTAGAGGTGAATTTGCTTTCTCAAAATTCATTTAAATCTTAGTATTTTTAATGAAAATAACATCGTTTAATTTTATATTTTATCATTTTGATATTTATTTAAGTCCTAAAAATTTGAAGAAAATAGGTTTATTTGCTTTCTCAGAAATCATTTTTGCTTTGAATTTTTAATTCAGAAAATATGCATGTAATCCAATTTTTTACTTTCCGAAATTTTTAAAATAATAAAACGTGAAAATAGGTAAATTTCCTTACTCAAATTTCATGTAAATCTTAATTTTTAGTATAATAATATTTATTTATTTGAATATTTAATTAATGAAAATATTTTAACAGTTTGAAAATTAAATAAAAATAGGTAAATTTCTATTATGAGAATCATTTAAATCATTGTTTTTTACTAATATAATAAGGATTTTTTCAATTTTTACTCCTACTAAACTTTTTTAAAATCTTAATATTGAGTGAAAAGTGTTAAATTTGCTTCCTCAAAATTCATTTAAATCTTCGTATTTTTAATTAAAAGAATACAGATTTATTCAAATTTTGTCTTTCTGAATTTTTTTTTAAAGCTTAAAAATTAGATGAAAATTCGTATATTTGATTTCTCAAAAATCAATCTTTGTATTTTTAATTTAAATGTTATGAATTTAATACAATTTTTTTCTTATTGAAATAGGTAAAAGCATAAAAATTATATGACATTAGGTAAATTTGTGCTTTTTAAAATTTCAGAACGAAAAAATCGGATTCAATTTATATTATTTTAATTAAAATAAAAAGCAAAAATTATTATACAACAAACATTACAAAGATTTACATGAATTTTCAGAAAGCAAATTTACCTAATTTCATGTAATTTTGATTCTTATAAAAAATTTTCAAAGAACAAATCTGTATTAAATTCATATTAATTTCATTAAAAATACAAAGCTAAAATGATATTTGAGAAAACAGATATACCTATTTTCATATAATTTTTAAGCTTTAAAAAATTTTTGAGATAAAAGAATAAGACAATTCATTTATTTAGAAATACTGTTTTAAATGATTTTTGAGAAAGCAAATTTACCTCTTTACATTTAATTTTTAAATTTTTAAAAAAAGTTAGCAAGAAGAAAATTTGAAAAAAACATTATTTAATTGAAAATACGAGTACTTAATTAAATGATTCTGATAAAGGAAATTTACCAATTTTGTTCTATTTTTTATGCTTTTAAAACAATTTTGGAAAGAAGAAATTATAATAAATAAAAAATATAATGCAAAATAATTACAAAGAATAAATTGAATTTTGAGTAAGCTAATTTACATATTTTCATATAATTTTTATGCTTTTAAAATGTTCAGAAATAAAATGGTTTAAATAAATATTTTAATTTTGAAGAGCAAATTTACCTAATTTCATGTAATTTAGATTCATTTAAGAATCTCAAAAAGGAAACAATCTGGATTAATATCATATTATTTTAATTAAAAATGCAAAGCTAAACTGTTTTTTGTGAAAGCAGATATACCTATTTTCATCTAATTTTAAAGCTTTAAAAAAGTTTAAAGAACAGCATTTTAATTGAAAATATTAAAATTTAAATGAATTATGAGAAAGAAAATTCACATCTTTTCGCTTAATTTTTAATCTTTTGAAATATTTGAATATTAGCAAAAATTGAAAAAATGCTTATTATTTTAATTAAAAAACGAGTACTTAAATGATTCTGATATAGGAAATTTACCTATTTTCATTTAATATTTATTTTTAAAAACAATTTCAGAAAGAAAAAATTGTAATAAATAAATATTATTATACTAAAAATTACGAAGTTTTAAATGAATTTTTAAAAAACATTTAACTAATTTCCTGAAATATTTATTCTTTTAAAAATTTCTGAAAGACAATATATTTATTAAATTCTTATGTTTTTAATTAAAAGTAGAAAGTTGAAATCTTTTTGAGAAATCATATATTAATATTTTCATTTAAATTTTAATATTTAAAAAAAAATTTTCTGAACGACACAAATTAGAAAAATTTATTATTTTAATAATAAAAAACTAAGATTTATATGAATTTTGAGAAAGCAAATTATTTTCAAGCTTTAATTTAAAATTTTAGTAAGATGAAAAATAGGAAAAATCTTTATCATTTTGAATAAAAATACCAATACTTAAATGATACTGATAAAGGAAATATACCTATTTTCTTTTTCTTTTTAATCTTTTAAAAAATTTGAGAAAGAAAAACTTGTATAAAATATATATTTATTAAACATAAAGTTACGAAGATTTAATTGAAGATTATATATAAACCATTTGCGGATTTAGCACATTATATTCGATGTTTGAAGTAAAATAGCTAATAATTTTAAGTATATGGTTCTTTTAAAGGGTAATTTACCTATTTTCTTTTGTGTGAATTTGCCTATGAAGCTATTTAAATATGTTTGTATGACATGATTATGTAATGAATATAGATGTTAATTACCTTCCAATTTTAGTTTATAGGTGTTTACCTTTTTATTTTATTATTTTAATAAGGATTTAATAATAAAAAGTACTTTAAGAGCAAAATATATATTAAATTATCTTCCTTTAAATAAATAATTTTATAATTTCGACTTTAATTATACTCTTATACAAAGTTTCTCTTTGCTTTTTATGGTTTATTTCATGAACTTTGCTATATAAATACACATTATCCTCTGTTAAAATTGCGTAAAAAAAATTAAATTTACGATAAAAATACATATGATCTAACAAAAAAACTTTAAAACAAGTGTTTTCATGCTTAATTTGAAACATTAGCATCATATTTGAATGCTTGATAATGATTTCTTACCTGAAAGCATGTTAATTAGGCCTAATTTGTTAGGTGTTTGTCAAAGAAAATGTCGTATTTTTTATGATTACGAATAGCTTGATTAGTTTATTTTAGTAAAGAACCCTCATTTTTAGGGTAAAATGATTTATTTTAATTTGAAAATGCTGAAAAATGATGGGTTATTAAATTACGTGAAGATGATTATTATTATGTCTTTAATACATACAAATTTTCTCATCACTGATAAGCTTTTTCTGTCCAAATGTGCTTATTATTGTGTTATTTGATGTAATTAACATTAAAATCTTTATGTTAAGTATAAAAAGAACATATTTCATAGGGATAAATAATTAATTGTCACATTTTGGTTTATAAAAATGCCAAAAGAGAAGCATAAAATTGTTAAAAATGTGAATATTCAAGTATATTTTCCCAAATTGTTCTTGTTCATTATATATATCGCCATTTGCGCATTTAGCATATTATATTCGATGTTTTAAGATAAAATTGCTAATAATTTTAAGTATATTGTGATTTTAAAGGGTAATTTACCTATTTTTTCGTCTATGAATTTAACTATGAAGCTATTTAAATATGTTTGTAGACATGATTATGTAATGAATATAGATGTTAATTACCTTCCTGTTTTAGTTTATAAGTGTTTTCCTTATTCTTTTTATAATTTTAATAAGGATTCATTAATAAAAAGAATTTTAAAAGCAAAATATATTTTAAATTATCTTCCATTAAATAAATATTTTATAATTTCGACTTTAATAATGTTCGTATGCAAAGTTTCTCTTTGCTTTTTATGGTTAACTTCATGAATTTTGCTATAGAAATACACATTATTCTCGTTTAAAATTGCTTAAAAAAATTAAATTTACGATAAAAATACATATTATCTAACAAAAAAACTTGAAACCAAGTGTTTTTATGCTTATTTGAAACATTTTCATCATATTTGAATGCTTGGTAATGATTTCTTACCTGAAAGCATGTTAATTAGGCCTAATTTATTAGGTGTTTATCTAAGAAAATGTCGGATTTTTTATGATTTTGAATAGCTTGATTAGTTTATTTTAGTAAAGAACCCTCATTTTTAGGGTAAAATGATTTATTTTAATTTAAAAATGCTGAAAAATGATGTTATTACAATATGTAAAGAGGATCCAAAAGATGAAACCTCAAAAAACGATTATTATTTTGGCCTAATTATGTCTATATGTCCTTAATATATACAAATTTTCTCTTCACTGATAAGCTTTTTTAGTCCAAGTGTGCTTATTCTTGTGTTATTTGATGTAATTAACATTAAAATCTTTATGTTAGGTACAAATAAATATGTCATATTTTTTATGATTACGAATAGCTTGATTAATTTATTTTTGTAAAGAACCCTTATTTTTAGGGTAAAATGATTTATTTTAATTTGAAAATGCTGAAAAATAATGGGTTATTAAATTACCTGAAGAGGCTCCAAAGGATAAAACCTCAAAAAAACCATTATTATTTTGGCCTAATTATGGCCATATGTCTTTAATACATACAAATTTTCTCATCACTGATAAGCTTTTTCAGTCCAAGTGTGCCTATTATTGTGTTATTTGATGTAATTAACATTAAAATCTTTATGTTAAGTATAAAAAGAACTCATTTCATGAGGATAAATAATTTATTGCACATTACATTAATTTTTAAGTTTTTAAAAAAAATTTCGTAAGAGGAAAAATAAAAAAAACTTATTATTTAATTAAAAATACGAGTACTTAAATGATTCTGATAAAGGAAATTAACCTATTTTCTTCTATTTTTTATGCTTTTAAAACAATTTCAGAAAGAAAAAAAATTATAATAAATAAAAAAAAAAAAAAAAAAAAAAAAAAAAAAAAAAAAAAAAAAAAAAAAAAAAAATTTACCTATTTTCATTTAATTTTTATACTTTTAAAATTTTCAGAAATGAAATGGTTTAAATACATATTTTAATTTTGAAGAGCAAATTTACCTAATTTCAAGTAATTTAGATTCATTTAAAAATCTCAGAAAGGATAAATCTGGATTAAATTAATATTATTTTAATTAAAACTACAAAGCTAAAATATTTTTTTTGAAAACATCTAATTTTAAAACCTTAAAAAAGTTTACAGAACGACAAAAATAATAAATCTGAACTATTTTAATTGAAAATATTATAATTTAAATAAATTATGAGAAAGTAAATTCCCATCTTTTCACATAATTTTTAATCATTTAAAATATTTGAGTAGGAGGAAATATTGAAAAATGCTTAAAAAACGAGTACTTAAATGATTCTGATAAAGGAAATTTACCTAATTTCTTTTAATTTTTGTTTATAACAATTTCAGAAAGAAAAATTGTAATAAATAAAAAAATATTATTATAATCAAAATTACGAAGTTTTAAATGAATTTTGAAAAAAACAAATTTAACTAGTTTCTTGAAATATTTATTCTTTTAAAAATTTCTGAAAGACAAAATATTTATTAAATTCTAAAAAATGGAAATCTTTTTGAGGAAACATATATAAATATTTTTCATTTAAATTTTAATATTTAAAAAAAAATTGTGAACGACACAAATTGGAAAAATTTATTATTTTAATAATAAACAACTAAGATTTATATCAATTTTGAGAAAGCAAATTCACCCCTTTTCACTTAAATACAAAAAATTTTAGTAAGAAGATTAGGAAAAATACTTATCTTAAATAAAAATACGAATACTTAAATGATTCTGATATAAGAAATATACCTATTTTCTTTTTATTTTTATTTTTAAGCTTTTAAAAAATTTGAAAAAGAGAAACTTGCATAAAATATATATTTATTATTCAAAAAATTACGAAGATTTAAATAAATTTTGAGAAAGAAAATTTACCTATTTTCATATAATTTCTGTCCTTTTTAAAATTTCAGAAAAAAAATTTCATTAAATTCATATTATTTTAATTAAAAATACAAAGATTAAATGAATTTTGAGAAGTCAAATATAAGTATTTTCATCTAATTTTTAAGCTTTAAAAAAAATTTCAATTCGACAAAAATTGGAAATAAATTATTATTTTAATTAAAAATATCAAGATTTATTTGAATTTTGAGAAAGCAAATTTACCGATTCTAATTTAATTTTTAAACTTTTAAAAAAATTTATTAAGAGGAAAAATTGAAAAATTCCTTCTCATTCAAATTAAAAAAAAAACGACAGCATATATTTTCTTTTAATTTTTATGCTTTTAAAACAATTTAAGAAAAAATTGTTATAAAGAAATATTTGCTATGCTAAAAATTACGAAAATTTAAATGCATTTGAGAAAGCAAATTTACCTTTTTTCATATAATTTTTATGCTTTTAAAATTCATATAAAGAAAGAAATAGGTTGTATGCATATTATTTTAATTTCGAGAAAGCAAATTAAACAACTTTCACTTAATTTTTAACCTTTCAAAAAAATTTTGTAACATAAAAAATGAAAATATCGTTATTATTTTAAATAAAATTACGAGTACTTTAATGATTCTGAAAAAGGAAATTTACCAATTTTTTTTTTACTTTTTTTTTTTTTTTTAAAACAACTTCAGAAACAAATTGTTGTAATAATTAAATATTATTGTACTAAAAATTACAAAGATTTAAATGAATTTTGAGAAAGCAAATTTACATATTTTCTTATAATTTTTGTGCTTTTCAAAATTTTTGAAAGAAAAAATTGGATTGAATTTATATTATTTTAATTAAAATAAAATGCAAAAATGATTTTTGAGAAAGCAAATATATCTATTTTCATCTTATTTTCAAGCTTTGAAAAAATTGCAGAATTACTTAAATGAAAATAAATCTATTATTTCAATTAAAAATATTAAGATTTAAATGAATTTGAGAAAGCATATTTACAACTTTTAACAACTTTTAAGCTTTTAAAATAATTGAGTAAGGGAATAACTGAAACAATTCAAATTAAAATATATGCAATTAAATGATTCTGATAAGGGAAATTTACCAATTTTCTTTAAACTTTTAAGATTTTAAAATAATTTCAAAAAGAAAAAAATTGTAATAAATAAGTATTATTATGCTAAAAATTACGTAGATTTAAATGAATTTTGAGAAAGCAAATTTACTTATTTTCATATAATTATTATGCTTTTAATTTTTTTTTAATTGAAAAACATCCTCATTATTTTAATTAAAAACACTATGATTTAAATGTTTCTCAAAATTGAAAGTTACCATTTTTCATTTAATTTTTAGGCTTTTAAAAAAAAAAAAAAAAAAAAAAAAAATGAAAAAAAAATATTATTATACTTAAAATTTCTAAGATTTAGAAGAATTTTGAGAAAGAAAATGTAGCTTATTTGAGTTAATGTTTATGCTTTTAAAAATTTCATAAAAAAAAAAAATTGGATTAAATTCATATTTCCTAAATTAAAAATACAAAGTAAAAATTATTTTTGAGAAAGCAAATATGCTTATTTTCATCCAAAATTTAAGCCTTAAAAAAATATCAGAAATACAAATTTTATTAAACATACTAAGATTTAAATGAAATTTGATATAGCAAAATCACCTCTTTTCACTTAAGTTTTAAACTATTAAGAAAATTTATTAAGTGTAAAAATTGAAAAAATCATTATTTATTTAATTACAAATACAAAGATTTAAATGATTCTCATAATAGAAATTTAAATATTTTCTTATACTTCTAAGCTTTTAAAATAATTTGAGAAAAAAAATTGTAATAAATAAATGCTATTATAATAAAATTACGAAGATTTATGTGAATTTTCAGAAAAAAATAATGTCAAAAATAAAAAAAAATTTTTTTTTTTATAAAATTTCAATAAGGAAAAAATTGTATTAAATTCATATTATTTTTATTAAAAACACTATGTTTTAAATGATTCTCATAATAGAAATTTACCTATTTTCTTTTAATTTTTAAGCTTTTAAAATAATTTGAGAAAGAAAAAATTATAATAATTAAATAAATTATACTAAAAATTTCGAAGATTTAGATTAATTTAAGAAATCAAATTTACCTAATATCGTATAATTTTTATGCTTTTACAAATTTCAATAAGAAAAAAATTTTTTATTATTATTTTAATTAAAAATACAAAGATGGATTTTTGAGAAATCAGATATACGTATTTTAATCTAATTTTTAAGGTTTAAAAAAAATTTCAGAAAGACAAAATTTGAATAAATTTGTATTCTTTTAATTAAAAATACGAAGATTTAAATGAATTTTGAGAAAGCAAATTTAACACTTTTAACTGAATTTTATGCTTTAAAAAAGTTTAGTAAGAGTAAAAATTGAAAAAATTCATATTATTTTATTTAAAAACTCTATGATTTAAATGATTCTCATAATAGAAAGTTACCTATTTTCATTTAATTTTTAAGCTTTTAAAATAATTTCATAAAGTAAATATTGAAAAAAAAATATTATACTAAATATTTCTAAGATTTAGATGAATTTTGAGAAAGAAAATGTAGCTTATTTTAATTAATGTTTTTGCTTTTAAAAATTACAGAAAGGAAAAAATTTGATACAGCAAAATTAACAGCCACATTCGTTACATAATCATGTCTATAAGCATATTTAAATAGCTTCATACGCATATTCAATGAAGCAAAAATAATGAAATTACCTTTAAAAATACCATCTCTTCACAAATATTAGCAATTTTTTCACCAAACATAGGATATAATATGCTAAATACGCATATATTGACATAAATTATCTAAAGTAAACAAGAAAAAGTAGTGAAAATATACTCAAATATCACATTTTTAGAATAATTTATGTTTCCCCTACGGCTATTTTATAAACCAAAAGGTGAAAATCGAATATCTATCATTATGAAAGAAGTACATTTTATACTTAACATAAAGATTTTAAAGTTACCTACAGCAAAAAACACAAGAATAAGCACATTTGGACTGAAACTGCATAACAATTATCGAAAATTTGTACATATTAAAGACATATGGAAATAATAACTAGAAATAATTTTTTTTTTTTTGTGGTTTTATCCACAGGATCCTCATCATTTACCATAGTAACTCATCATTTGCCAGCATTTTCAAAGCAAAATAACTCATTTTTACATAAAAATATGGGGTCTTTACTAAAATAAACTAATCAAACCATCAGTAATCATAAAAAATTCCTCATTTTCTTAGATAAACCACTAATAAATTGGAACTAATTAACATACACTTACCTAAGAAATCATTACAAAAAATTCAAATATGATGCAAATATTTCATATTAATTAAGAAAACTTATATTTATTTAATTTTTTTTTAGCCATTTGCATTTTTATCGTAAATTTAATTATTTTAAGAAATTTTAACATAAGACAATCTGTATTTTTATACCAAAATTCATGAAAATAAAACAAATAAACAAAGAGATACATTGAATACGAGCATAAATAAAGTCGAAATGATAAAATTATTAATTTAACGGAAGAGAATTTAACATATATTCTGCTTTTAAAGTCCTTTTTTATTAGTAAGTCGTTACTAGTATATTAAAATACAAAAGAAAACACTTGTAAACTAAAAGAGTAAGAACAGAGACATTCGTTATATAATCATGTCTACAATCATAAATAAATAGCTTCATACGCTTATTCAATGAATCAAAAATTAGCAAATTACCTTTAAAAGCACCATTTCTTCCCAAAATTAAAATTTTTTTTTATCAAACATCAGATATAATATGCTAAATACGCATATGGTGACACAAATTATCTACAGTAAACAAAAAAACTTAGCGAAAATATACTCAAATAATCACATTTTTATGCTAATTTAGGCTTCCCTTTAGGCTATTTTATAAACCAAATGGTGAATATCAAATATTTATACTTAAGAAAGGAGTACATTTTATACTTAACAAAAACATTTTAATGGTAGTTCTATCAAATCACACAAGAACAAGTACATTTGGTCTGAAAAGGCCTAACAATGATGAGAAAATTCGTACATATTAAAGAAATATGGACATAATAAGCAGAAATAATAATCTTTTTTTGGAGGTTTTATCCCTAGGATCATCCTCATTTACCATAATAACAAATTTTTTTTCCAGAATTTTCAAATTAAAATAACTCATTTTAACCTAAAAATGAGGTTTCTTTACTAAAAAAAAAAATAATCAAACCATATGTAATTATAAAAAATCCGACATTTTCTTAGATAAACAAATAATAAATTAGGATTAATTAACATACCAACAGTTAAGAAATTATTTCAAACCGTTCAATTATGATGCAATATTTCATATTAAGCAAGAAAACATTTATTTTCATATTTTTTTTCTAACGCTTATGCATTTTAATCGTAAATTTAACTATTATAAGCAATTTTAAAAGAATATAATCTGTATTTGTATGTAAAAATTCATGAAAAAAAAACAACAAACGAAGAGATGCATTGAATACGAGCATAAATAAAGTCGAAATGATAAAATTATTGATTTAACGAAAGATAATTTACCATATATTCTGCTTTTAAAGTCCTTTTTTATTATTAAGTAAATACTATTATATTAAAATACAAAGAAAACACTTGTAATCTAAAAAAGTAAGGTAATTAACAGCCACATTCGTTACATAATCATGTCTACAAGCATATATAAATAGCCTCATACGCATATTCAATGAAGCATAAATAGGCAAATTACCTTTAAAAGCACCATCTCTTCACAAATATTAGCAATTTTTTTGCCAAGCTTCGGATATAATACGCTAAATACGCATATGGTGACATAAATTTTGTACAGTAAACAAGAAAAATTAGCGAAAATATATTCAAATATTCACATTTTTAGGCTAACTTAGGCTTCCCTTATGGCTATTTTACAAACCAAAAGGTGACAATCAAATATTTATCCTTATGAAAGGGGTACATTTTATGCTTAACATAAAGATTTTAATGTTAACTACATCAAATAAAACAAGTATAAGCACATTTGGACAGAAACAGCATAGCAATGAAGCGAAAATTCGTACATATTAATAAAGACATATGGACATAATTAAGAAGAAAAAATAATCTTTTTTTTGTGGTTTTATCCCTAGGATCCCCATCCATTTTTCCAGTATTTTCAAATTAAAATAACTCATTTAACCTAAAATAAACTAATCAAACCATACGTATTCATAAAAAATTCAACATTTTCATAATAAATTAGGACTAATTACCATACCCTCAGCTAAGAAAACATTTCAAACCATTCAAATATGATGCAAATATTTCATCTTAGGCAAGGAAACAGTTATTTTCATTATTTTTTCCTAACACTATAAGGATTTTTATCGTAAATTTAACTATTTTAAGCAATTTTAACTGTAGATAATCTGTATTATCATAGCAAAATTCATGAAAAAAAAACATAACAAAGAAAGAGATGCCTTGAATACGAGCATAAATAGTCAAAAGGATAAAATTATTAATTTAAGATAAGATTATTTAATATATATTCTGCATTTCAAGAACTTTTTTATTATTAATTCCTTCCTAATATATTAAAATACCAAAGAAAACACTTGTAAACAATAAGAGTAACGTAATTAACAGCCACATTCGTTACATAATCATGTCTACAAGCATATTTTAATAGCTTCATACGCATATTCAATGAAGCAAAAAAATTGAAATTACCTTTAAAAGTACCATCTCCTCACAAATATTAGCAATATTTTCATCAAACATTGGATATAATATGCTAAATACGCATATGGTGACATAAATTACTACAGTAAACAAGAAAATTAGCGAAAATATACTCAAATATTCACATGTTTAGGATAATTAGGCTTCCCTTACGGCTATTTTATAAACAAAAAGGTTAAAATCAAATATTTATCATTATGGAAGGAGTACATTTTATACTTAACATAAAGATTTTTAAGTTAACTACATCAAAAAACACAAGAATAAGCACATTTGGTCTGAAAGTGAATAACAATTATCAAAAAATTCGTATATTTTAATAATATATGGACATAATTAAGCCAAAATAATAATCTTTTTTTTTGAGGTTTTATCCTTAGGATACTCCTCATTTTCCATAATAACCCATCATTTTCCATCATTTTCAAAGTAAAATAACTAATTTCAAACTAAAAATGATGGTTCTTTACTAAAATAAACTAATCAAACCATACGTAATTATAAAAAATCCGACTTATCTTAGATAAACACCTGAAAAATTATGACTAATTAGCATACTTTCAGCGAAAACATCACTTCAAACCTTTCAAATATGATGAAATTTCATACTAAGCAAGAAAACTGTTATTTTCATGTTTTTAATAACGCCATATGCATTTTTCTCGTAAATTTAACTATTTTAATCAAATTTAACAAAAGATAATCTGAATTTATATTGCAAAATTCATGAAACATAAATATAACAAACAAAATATATATTGAATCCGAGCAAAATCTTGAAATATTAGTTTAACGGAAGAGATAATTTACCATATATTTTGCTTTTAAAGTAAGTTTTTATTATTAAGTCCTTACTAATATATTAAAATACAAAAGAAAACAATTATAAACTATAGGAGTAATGTAATTAACAGCCACATTCGTTACACAATCACGTCTACAAGCATATATAAATAGCGTCAAACGCATATTGTATAAAGCAAAAATAGGCAAATTACTTTTAAAAGCAACATCTATTCACAAATATTAACAATCTTTTCATCAACCACCGGATATAATATTCTAAATAGGCAAATGGTGACATAAATTATCTAAAGTAAACAAGAAAAATTAGCGAAAATATACTTATTTATTGACAATTTTTGGCTTCAATAACGGCTATTTTATAAACCAAAAGATGACAATCAAATATTTATCAATTTGAAAGGAGTATATTTTATACTTAACAAAGATTTTAATGTTAAATACATCAAATAATACAAGAAAAATTGCATTTGGACTAAAACATCATAACAATGATGCAAAAATTCGTACATATTAAAGACATATGGATTTAATTAAGCCAAAATAATAATCTTTTTTTGTAGTTTTATCCTTAGGATACTCCTAATTTACCATAATAACAATTCATTTTAAAGCATTTTCCAATTTAAATAACTCAATTTAACCTAAAAATGAGTGTTCTCTACTAAAATAAACTAACCTATCCATAAATAATCTTAAAAAATCCGACATTTTCTTAGGTAAACACTTAATAAATTAGGACTTATGAACATACCCTAGCTAAGAAATCATTTCAAACCATTCAAATACGATAAAAATATTTACTAATAACCAAGAAAACTGTTATTTTTATGTTTTTCTCTAACGAAATATGCATTTTTATGGTAAATGTAACTATTTTGGGCAATTATAACAAAAGATAATCTGTATTTTTATAGCAAAATTTATGAAATTAACCATAACAAACAAAGAGATACATTGAATACCTACATAAATAAAGTCAAAATGATAAAATTATTAATTTAACGGAAGATCATTTACAATATATTCTTCTTTTAAAATACTTTTTTATCATTAATTCGTTACTAGTACATTAAAATACAAAAGAAAACACTTGTAAACTAAAAGAGTAAGGTAATTAACAGCCTCATTCGTTACATAATCATGTCTACAAGTATATACAAATACCTTCATACGCATATTCAATGAAGCAATAATAATGAAATTACCTTTAAAAGCAATATCTTCTCAAAAATATTTTTAATTTTTTCATCAAACATCGGATATAGTATGCTAAATGCGCAAATTGTGATATAAATTATCTACAATGAACAAGAAAAGTTTGCGAAAATAACTCAAATTCACATTTTTAGCTTAATTTAGGCTTCCTTTTTGGCTATTTTATAAACATTTTATACTTGACATAAAGATTTTAATGGTAACTCCATCAAATAACACAAGAATAAATACATTTAGACTAAAACAGAATAACAAAGATGTGAAAATTCGTACATATTAAAGAAATATAGACATAATTAAGGAGAAATAAAAATATTTTTTTGAAGGTTTTATCCCTAGGATCCTCCTCATTTACCATAATAACATTTTTTTCCAGAATTTTCAAATTAAAATAACTCATTTTAACCTAAAAATGAGTGTTCTTTACTAAAATAAACTAATCAAACCATAAGTAATCATTAAAAAATCCGACAATTTCTTAGATAAACACCTAATAAATTAGGATTAATTATCATACCCTCAGCTAAGAAATCATTTCAAACCATTCAAATATGATTCAAATATTTCATATTAAGCAAGAAAACAGTTATTTTCATTTTTTTTTTTAACTCCATATGCAAATTTATCGTAAATTTAGCTATTTTAAGAAATATTATCAGAAGATATTCTGTATTTATATAGCAAAATTCATTAAAATAAACCTAACAAACAAAGAGATGCAATAAATACGAGCATAAATATAGTCGAAATAATTAATTTAATGAAAGGTCATCTACCATATATTCTGCTTTCAATGTGCTTCTTTATTATTAAGTCTTTACTAATATATTAAAATACAAAAGAAAACACTTGTAAACTAAAAGAGTAAGGTAACTAACATTCGTTACACAATTATAGCTTCATGCGCATATTCAATGAAGCAAAAATAGGCAAATTACCTATAAAAGCACCATCTCTTCACAAGTATGTGCAATTTTTTCATCAAACATTGGATATAATATGCTAAATACGCATATGGTGACATAAATTATCTAAAATAAACAAGAAAAATTTGCGAAAATGTACTCAAATATTCACATTTTTTGCCTAATTTAGGCTTCCCTTACGTATATTTTACAAACGAAAAGATGACTATTAAATATTTATAATTATGAAAGGACTACATTTTATACTTAACATAAAGATTTTAATGTTAATTAATTAATTAATGTTTAATTAATTAAGCCGAAATTATAATCCTTTTTTTGATGTTTAATCCTTAGGATAATTTTAATTTACCATTATAACCCATCATTTTCCAGCATTTTCAATTTAAAATAACTCATTTTAACCTAGAAATGAGTGTTCTTTACTAAAATAAACTAATCAAGCAATACGCAATCATAAAAATTTCCACATTTTCTTACATAAACACCTAATAAATTAGGTCTAAGTAACATACCCTCAGCTAAGAAATCATTACCAAGCATTTAAATATGATGCAAATATTTCATATTAAGCAGTAAAACACAGTTATTGTCATGTTTATTGCTAACGCCATATGTATTTTTATCGTAAATTTAGCTATTTTAAGCTATTTTCGCAGATGTCAATCTGTATTTATATAGAAAAATTCATCTAATTATCCATAACAATCAAAAAGACAACATTGTATAAGAGCGTAAATAAAGTAACAATAATAAAATTAGTAATTTAATGGAAGATAATTCATTATAGATTTTGCTTTTTAACTACTTTTTTATTAATAAGACCTTACTAATATATTAAAATACAAAGGAAAACACTTATAAACTAAAACACAAAGGTAAATAACAGCCATATTCATCACATAATCATGTCTACAAACATATATAAAGAGCTTAATAGACTTATTCAATGAAACAAAAATAGGTAAACTACCCTTTATAAGCAAAATCTATTCAAAATTATAAACATATTTTCCTTCAAACATTAAATATAATATGCAAAATACGCATATCATGACAAATTATCTTCAGTGAACAAGTACAATTAACAAAAATATACTAAAATATATACATTTTATGTTATTTTACACTTTCCTAATGTCTTTTTAATAAACCAAAAGGTCACAATCATATATTTATACTTATGAAATGAGTACGTTTTATACTAAACATAAAGATTTTTATGTTAATTACATCAAATTACACCAGAATAAGCAAACTTGTGCAGAAACATCATATTAAAGATGCTTAAATTCGTACATATTATAGAGATATATTCATAATTACTATAAAATAATAATTTTTTTTCAGGTTTTATACAGAGTATCCACTTCATTTACCATAATAATCCAACATTATCCAGCATTTTCAAATTAAAATAACTCATTTTAACCTATTTCGGATTCAAACTTCATGTTTTTTTTAAAATTAGAATGCCCCATGACTTAAAGATTCTCTTTGCAACATTCTTCAGTTACATTTGATATTCTGAGAATAATATTATTTCTCAAATATTAAGTAAAAATGAGGGTTCTTTACTAAAATAAAGTAATAAAACCTTACGTAATCATAAAAAATAGGATATTTCCTTAGATAAACACCTAACAAATTAGGCCTAATTAACATACCCTCAGCTTAGAAATCATTACCAAGCATTCAAATATGACGCATATTTTCATATTAAGCAATCAAGCAGTTATTTTTATGTTTATTCCTAACGCAATATGTATTTTTATCGTAAATTTAGCTATTTTAAGCTATTTTCACAGATGACAATCTGTATTTTTATGGAAAAATTCATCAAATTAACCAAAAAAAAAAGATACAATGAATACGACAGTAAATAAAGTCAAAATAAAATAATCAGTAATTTAAGGTTCTTTTTTATTATTTTGTTCTTACTTATATATTAAAATACAAAAGAAAACACTTATATATTAAAAAATAAGTTAATTAACAGCAATTTTCAATACATAAGCATGTCTACAAATATATATAAATAGCTTCGTGAGGTTATTCAATGAAGCATAAATAGATAAATTACCCTTTCAAAGCACCTTTTCTTCAAAAATTATTAGCAATTTTTTCTTCAAACATCGGATTTTATAGGATAAAAACGCATATGCTGACATAAATTATCTTCAGTGAACAAGAACAATTAGCGAAAATATACTCAAATATACAGATTTTAAGGCTATTCTAGGCTTCCCTTATGGCTCTTTTATAAATAAAAAGGTGACAATTATATATTTATCCATATAAATTGAGTTCATTTTTCACTTAACATAATGAATTTAATGATAAATACATCAAATAACACAAGAATAAGCACAGTTGGACTGAAACAACATACCAATGATGCGAAAATTCGTACATATTAAAGACATATAGACATAATTAGGCCAAAATAATTTTTTTTTTTGAGTTTTATAGCTAGGATCCTCCTTTTTTACCATAATAACCGATTATTTTCTAGTTTTTTAAATTAAAGTAACTCATATTAACCCATTTTAGCTTCTAACTTCATCTTTCTTTACAGTTACAGTGTAACACAGACATTAAGATTCTCTTAGCAACATTCTACAGTAACATTTAATATGCTAATCATAAATTATTTCTCAAAATGAGGGTTTTTTACTAAGATAAAGTAATCAAACCATACGTAATCATATAAAATCCGACATTTTCATAGATAAACATCTATCAAATTAGGCCTAATTAACACACCATCAGGAAAAAATCATTACCAAATATTGAAATATGTTGCAAAAATTTCATATTATGAAAGAAAACAGTTATTTTCATGTTTTTTTTTTCTAACGACATATGTATTTTTTTCGTAAATTTAACTATTTTAAGCAGTTTTAACAAACGACAATCTGTATTTAAATTGGAAAATTCATCAAATTAACCATAACAAACAAATTTATACATTGAATATTAGCATAAATAAAGTCGAAATGAAAAAAATTTTTATTTAATTGAAAATAATTTAAAAATATTTAGCTTTTAAGGTTCTTTTTTATTATTTTGTCCTTACTTATATATTAAAATACAAAAGAAAACACTTATATATTAAAAAATAAGTTAATTAACAGCAATTTTCAATACATAAGCATGTCTACAAATATATATAAATAGCTTCGTGAGGTTATTCAATGAAGCATAAATAGATAAATTACCCTTTCAAAGCACCTTTTCTTCAAAATTATTAGCAATTTTTTCTTCAAACATCGGATTTTATAGGATAAAAACGCATATGCTGACATAAATTATCTTCAGTGAACAAGAACAATTAGCGAAAATATACTCAAATATACAGATTTTAAGGCTATTCTAGGCTTCCCTTATGGCTCTTTTATAAATAAAAAGGTGACAATTATATATTTATCCATATAAATTGAGTTCATTTTTCACTTAACATAATGAATTTAATGATAAATACATCAAATAACACAAGAATAAGCACAGTTGGACTGAAACAACATACCAATGATGCGAAAATTCGTACATATTAAAGACATATAGACATAATTAGGCCAAAATGATAATCTTTTTTTTTGAGTTTTATAGTTAGGATCCTCCTTTTTTACCATAATAACCGATTATTTTCTAGTTTTTTTAAATTAAAGTAACTCATATTAACCCATTTTAGCTTCTAACTTCATCTTTCTTTACAGTTACAGTGTAACACAGACATTAAGATTCTCTTAGCAACATTCTACAGTAACATTTAATATGCTAATCATAAATTATTTCTCAAAATGAGGGTTTTTTACTAAGATAAAGTAATCAAACCATACGTAATCATATAAAATCCGACATTTTCATAGATAAACATCTATAAAATTAGGCCTAATTAACACACATATGAGGAAAAAATCATTACCAAATATTGAAATATGTTGCAAAAATTTCATATTATGAAAGAAAACAGTTATTTTCATGTTTTTTTTCTAACGACATATGTATTTTTTTCGTAAATTTAACTATTTTAAGCAGTTTTAACAAACGACAATCTGTATTTAAATTGGAAAATTCATCAAATTAACCATAACAAACAAATTTATACATTGAATATTAGCATAAATAAAGTCGAAATGAAAAAAATATTTATTTAATTGAAAATAATTTAAAAAATATTTAGCTTTTAAGGTTCTTTTTTATTATTTTGTCCTTACTTATATATTAAAATACAAAAGAAAACACTTATATATTAAAAAATAAGTTAATTAACAGCAATTTTCAATACATAAGCATGTCTACAAATATATATAAATAGCTTCGTGAGGTTATTCAATGAAGCATAAATAGATAAATTACCCTTTCAAAGCACCTTTTCTTCAAAATTATTAGCAATTTTTTCTTCAAACATCGGATTTTATAGGATAAAAACGCATATGCTGACATAAATTATCTTCAGTGAACAAGAACAAGTAGCGAAAATATACTCAAATATACAGATTTTAAGGCTATTCTAGGCTTCCCTTATGGCTCTTTTATAAATAAAAAGGTGACAATTATATATTTATCCATATAAATTGAGTTCATTTTTCACTTAACATAATGAATTTAATGATAAATACATCAAATAACACAAGAATAAGCACAGTTGGACTGAAACAACATACCAATGATGCGAAAATTCGTACATATTAAAGACATATAGACATAATTAGGCCAAAATGATAATCTTTTTTTTTGAGTTTTATAGTTAGGATCCTCCTTTTTTACCATAATAACCGATTATTTTCTAGTTTTTTAAATTAAAGTAACTCATATTAACCCATTTTAGCTTCTAACTTCATCTTTCTTTACAGTTACATTGTAACACAGACATTAAAATTCTCTTAGCAACATTCTACAGTAACATTTAATATGCTAATCATAAATTATTTCTCAAAATGAGGGTTTTTTACTAAGATAAAGTAATCAAACCATACGTAATCATATAAAATCCGACATTTTCATAGATAAACATCTATCAAATTAGGCCTAATTAACACACCATCAGGAAAAAAATCATTACCAAATATTGAAATATGTTGCAAAAATTTCATATTATGAAAGAAAACAGTTATTTTCATGTTTTTTTTTTCTAACGACATATGTATTTTTTTTCGTAAATTTAACTATTTTAAGCAGTTTTAACAAACGACAATCTGTATTTAAATTGGAAAATTCATCAAATTAACCATAACAAACAAATTTATACATTGAATATTAGCATAAATAAAGTCGAAATGAAAAAAATATTTATTTAATTGAAAATAATTTTAATTTTAAAAAATTTAGGTTCTTTTAAGGTTCTTTTATTATTTTGTCCTTACTTATATATTAAAATACAAAAAAAAAACACTTATATATTAAAAAATAAGTTAATTAACAGCAATTTTCAATACATAAGCATGTCTACAAATATATATAAATAGCTTCGTGAGGTTATTCAATGAAGCATAAATAGATAAATTACCCTTTCAAAGCACCTTTTCTTCAAAATTATTAGCAATTTTTTCTTCAAACATCGGATTTTATAGGATAAAAACGCATATGCTGACATAAATTATCTTCAGTGAACAAGAACAATTAGCGAAAATATACTCAAATATACAGATTTTAAGGCTATTCTAGGCTTCCCTTATGGCTCTTTTATAAATAAAAAGGTGACAATTATATATTTATCCATATAAATTGAGTTCATTTTTCACTTAACATAATGAATTTAATGATAAATACATCAAATAACACAAGAATAAGCACAGTTGGACTGAAACAACATACCAATGATGCGAAAATTCGTACATATTAAAGACATATAGACATAATTAGGCCAAAATAATAATTTTTTTTTTGAGTTTTATAGTTAGGATCCTCCTTTTTTACCATAATAACCGATTATTTTCTAGTTTTTTAAATTAAAGTAACTCATATTAACCCATTTTAGCTTCTAACTTCATCTTTCTTTACAGTTACAGTGTAACACAGACATTAAAGATTCTCTTAGCAACATTCTACAGTAACATTTAATATGCTAATCATAAATTTATTTCTCAAATATCAATTAAAAATGAGGGTTTTTTACTAAGATAAAGTAATCAAACCATACGTAATCATATAAAATCCGACATTTTCATAGATAAACATCTATCAAATTAGGCCTAATTAACACACCATCAGGAAAAAATCATTACCAAATATTGAAATATGTTGCAAAAATTTCATATTATGAAAGAAAACAGTTATTTTCTTGTTTTTTTTCTAACGACATATGTATTTTTTTCGTAAATTTAACTATTTTTTAAGCAGTTTTAACAAACGACAATCTGTATTTAAATTGGAAAATTCATCAAATTAACCATAACAAACAAATTTATACATTGAATATTAGCATAAATAAAGTCGAAATGAAAAAAATATTTATTTAATTGAAAATAATTTAAAAAATATTTAGCTTTTAAGGTTCTTTTTTATTATTTTGTCCTTACTTATATATTAAAATACAAAAGAAAACACTTATATATTAAAAAATAAGTTAATTAACAGCAATTTTCAATACATAAGCATGTCTACAAATATATATAAATAGCTTCGTGAGGTTATTCAATGAAGCATAAATAGATAAATTACCCTTTCAAAGCACCTTTTCTTCAAAATTATTAGCAATTTTTTCTTCAAACATCGGATTTTATAGGATAAAAACGCATATGCTGACATAAATTATCTTCAGTGAACAAGAACAATTAGCGAAAATATACTCAAATATACAGATTTTAAGGCTATTCTAGGCTTCCCTTATGGCTCTTTTATAAATAAAAAGGTGACAATTATATATTTATCCATATAAATTGAGTTCATTTTTCACTTAACATAATGAATTTAATGATAAATACATCAAATAACACAAGAAATAAGCACAGTTGGACTGAAACAACATACCAATGATGCGAAAATTCGTACATATTAAAGACATATAGACATAATTAGGCCAAAAAATGATAATTTTTTTTTGAGTTTTATAGTTAGGATCCTCCTTTTTTACCATAATAACCGATTATTTTCTAGTTTTTTTAAATTAAAGTAACTCATATTAACCCATTTTAGCTTCTAACTTCATCTTTCTTTACAGTTACATTGTAACACAGACATTAAAATTCTCTTAGCAACATTCTACAGTAACATTTAATATGCTAATCATAAATTATTTCTCAAAATGAGGGTTTTTTACTAAGATAAAGTAATCAAACCATACGTAATCATATAAAATCCGACATTTTCATAGATAAACATCTATCAAATTAGGCCTAATTAACACACCATCAGGAAAAAATCATTACCAAATATTGAAATATGTTGCAAAAATTTCATATTATGAAAGAAAACAGTTATTTTCATGTTTTTTTTCTAACGACATATGTATTTTTTTCGTAAATTTAACTATTTTAAGCAGTTTTAACAAACGACAATCTGTATTTAAATTGGAAAATTCATCAAATTAACCATAACAAACAAATTTATACATTGAATATTAGCATAAATAAAGTCGAAATGAAAAAAATATTTATTTAATTGAAAAATAATTTTAAAAAATATTTAGCTTTTAAGGTTCTTTTTTATTATTTTGTCCTTACTTATATATTAAAATACAAAAGAAAACACTTATATATTAAAAAATAAGTTAATTAACAGCAATTTTCAATACATAAGCATGTCTACAAATATATATAAATAGCTTCGTGAGGTTATTCAATGAAGCATAAATAGATAAATTACCCTTTCAAAGCACCTTTTCTTCAAAATTATTAGCAATTTTTTCTTCAAACATCGGATTTTATAGGATAAAAACGCATATGCTGACATAAATTATCTTCAGTGAACAAGAACAATTAGCGAAAATATACTCAAATATACAGATTTTAAGGCTATTCTAGGCTTCCCTTATGGCTCTTTTATAAATAAAAAGGTGACAATTATATATTTATCCATATAAATTGAGTTCATTTTTCACTTAACATAATGAATTTAATGATAAATACATCAAATAACACAATAATAAGCACAGTTGGACTGAAACAACATACCAATGATGCGAAAATTCGTACATATTAAAGACATATAGACATAATTAGGCCAAAATGATAATCTTTTTTTTTGAGTTTTATAGTTAGGATCCTCCTTTTTTACCATAATAACCGATTATTTTCTAGTTTTTTAAATTAAAGTAACTCATATTAACCAATTTTAGCTTCTAACTTCATCTTTCTTTACAGTTACAGTGTAACACAGACATTAAAGATTCTCTTAGCAACATTCTACAGTAACATTTAATATGCTAATCATAAATTATTTCTCAAAATGAGGGTTTTTTACTAAGATAAAGTAATCAAACCATACGTAATCATATAAAATCCGACATTTTCATAGATAAACATCTATCAAATTAGGCCTAATTAACACACCATCAGGAAAAAATCATTACCAAATATTGAAATATGTTGCAAAAATTTCATATTATGAAAGAAAACAGTTATTTTCATGTTTTTTTTCTAACGACATATGTATTTTTTTCGTAAATTTAACTATTTTAAGCAGTTTTAACAAACGACAATCTGTATTTAAATTGGAAAATTCATCAAATTAACCATAACAAACAAATTTATACATTGAATATTAGCATAAATAAAGTCGAAATGAAAAAAATATTTATTTAATTGAAAATAATTTTAAAAATATTTAGCTTTTAAGGTTCTTTTTTATTATTTTGTCCTTACTTATATATTAAAATACAAAAGAAAACACTTATATATTAAAAAATAAGTTAATTAACAGCAATTTTCAATACATAAGCATGTCTACAAATATATATAAATAGCTTCGTGAGGTTATTCAATGAAGCATAAATAGATAAATTACCCTTTCAAAGCACCTTTTCTTCAAAATTATTAGCAATTTTTTCTTCAAACATCGGATTTTATAGGATAAAAACGCATATGCTGACATAAATTATCTTCAGTGAACAAGAACAATTAGCGAAAATATACTCAAATATACAGATTTTAAGGCTATTCTAGGCTTCCCTTATGGCTCTTTTATAAATAAAAAGGTGACAATTATATATTTATCCATATAAATTGAGTTCATTTTTCACTTAACATAATGAATTTAATAAAAAATACATCAAATAACACAAAAATAAGCACAGTTGGACTGAAACAACATACCAATGATGCGAAAATTCGTACATATTATAGACATAATTAGGCCAAAATGATAATTTTTTTTTTGAGTTTTATAGTTAGGATCCTCCTTTTTTACCATAATAACCGATTATTTTCTAGTTTTTTAAATTAAAGTAACTCATATTAACCAATTTTAGCTTCTAACTTCATCTTTCTTTACAGTTACATTGTAACACAGACATTAAAATTCTCTTAGCAACATTCTACAGTAACATTTAATATGCTAATCATAAATTATTTCTCAAAATGAGGGTTTTTTACTAAGATAAAGTAATCAAACCATACGTAATCATATAAAATCCGACATTTTCATAGATAAACATCTATCAAATTAGGCCTAATTAACACACCATCAGGAAAAAATCATTACCAAATATTGAAATATGTTGCAAAAATTTCATATTATGAAAGAAAACAGTTATTTTCATGTTTTTTTTCTAACGACATATGTTTTTTTCGTAAATTTAACTATTTTAAGCAGTTTTAACAAACGACAATCTGTATTTAAATTGGAAAATTCATCAAATTAACCATAACAAACAAATTTATACATTGAATATTAGCATAAATAAAGTCGAAATGAAAAAAATATTTATTTAATTGAAAATAATTTTAAAAATATTTAGCTTTTAAGGTTCTTTTTTATTATTTTGTCCTTACTTATATATTAAAATACAAAAGAAAACACTTATATATTAAAAAATAAGTTAATTAACAGCAATTTTCAATACATAAGCATGTCTACAAATATATATAAATAGCTTCGTGAGGTTATTCAATGAAGCATAAATAGATAAATTACCCTTTCAAAGCACCTTTTCTTCAAAATTATTAGCAATTTTTTCTTCAAACATCGGATTTTATAGGATAAAAACGCATATGCTGACATAAATTATCTTCAGTGAACAAGAACAAGTAGCGAAAATATACTCAAATATACAGATTTTAAGGCTATTCTAGGCTTCCCTTATGGCTCTTTTATAAATAAAAAGGTGACAATTATATATTTATCCATATAAATTGAGTTCATTTTTCACTTAACATAATGAATTTAATGATAAATACATCAAATAACACAAGAATAAGCACAGTTGGACTGAAACAACATACCAATGATGCGAAAATTCGTACATATTAAAGACATATAGACATAATTAGGCCAAAATGATAATCTTTTTTTTGAGTTTTATAGTTAGGATCCTCCTTTTTTACCATAATAACCGATTATTTTCTAGTTTTTTAAATTAAAGTAACTCATATTAACCAATTTTAGCTTCTAACTTCATCTTTCTTTACAGTTACAGTGTAACACAGACATTAAGATTCTCTTAGCAACATTCTACAGTAACATTTAATATGCTAATCATAAATTATTTCTCAAAATGAGGGTTTTTTACTAAGATAAAGTAATCAAACCATACGTAATCATATAAAATCCGACATTTTCATAGATAAACATCTATCAAATTAGGCCTAATTAACACACCATCAGGAAAAAAATCATTACCAAATATTGAAATATGTTGCAAAAATTTCATATTATGAAAGAAAACAGTTATTTTCATGTTTTTTTTTCTAACGACATATGTATTTTTTTCGTAAATTTAACTATTTTAAGCAGTTTTAACAAACGACAATCTGTATTTAAATTGGAAAATTCATCAAATTAACCATAACAAACAAATTTATACATTGAATATTAGCATAAATAAAGTCGAAATGAAAAAAATATTTATTTAATTGAAAATAATTTAAAAAATATTTAGCTTTTAAGGTTCTTTTTTATTATTTTGTCCTTACTTATATATTAAAATACAAAAGAAAACACTTATATATTAAAAAATAAGTTAATTAACAGCAATTTTCAATACATAAGCATGTCTACAAATATATATAAATAGCTTCGTGAGGTTATTCAATGAAGCATAAATAGATAAATTACCCTTTCAAAGCACCTTTTCTTCAAAATTATTAGCAATTTTTTCTTCAAACATCGGATTTTATTAGGATAAAAAACGCATATGCTGACATAAATTATCTTCAGTGAACAAGAACAATTAGCGAAAATATACTCAAATATACAGATTTTAAGGCTATTCTAGGCTTCCCTTATGGCTCTTTTATAAATAAAAAGGTGACAATTATATATTTATCCATATAAATTGAGTTCATTTTTCACTTAACATAATGAATTTAATGATAAATACATCAAATAACACAAGAAAAAGCACAGTTGGACTGAAACAACATACCAATGATGCGAAAATTCGTACATATTAAGACATATAGACATAATTAGGCCAAAATGATAATCTTTTTTTTTGAGTTTTATAGTTAGGATCCTCCTTTTTTACCATAATAACCGATTATTTTCTAGTTTTTTAAATTAAAGTAACTCATATTAACCAATTTTAGCTTCTAACTTCATCTTTCTTTACAGTTACAGTGTAACACAGACATTAAGATTCTCTTAGCAACATTCTACAGTAACATTTAATATGCTAATCATAAATTATTTCTCAAAATGAGGGTTTTTTACTAAGATAAAGTAATCAAACCATACGTAATCATATAAAATCCGACATTTTCATAGATAAACATCTATCAAATTAGGCCTAATTAACACACCATGAGGAAAAATCATTACCAAATATTGAAATATGTTGCAAAAATTTCATATTATGAAAGAAAACAGTTATTTTCATGTTTTTTTCTAACGACATATGTATTTTTTTCGTAAATTTAACTATTTTAAGCAGTTTTAACAAACAACAATCTGTATTTAAATTGGAAAATTCATCAAATTAACCATAACAAACAAATTATACATTGAATTTAGCATAAATAAAGTCAAAATAAAAAAATTTTTTTTTTTTTTATTATTTTTTATTAAATTAATATTAAAATACAAAAAAAACAATATAAATTAATAAAAAATAAGTATTAATTAACAGCAATTTTCAATACATAAGCATGTCTACAAATATATATAAATAGCTTCGTGAGGTTATTCAATGAAGCATAAATAGATAAATTACCCTTTCAAAGCACCTT
>SEYY01014223.1:0-38134 GCA_009176605.1 Armadillidium nasatum | reverse complement strand
TTGCTGGAAAGAAGGAGGTACCACAACGGGCTAGCCTGTGATTTCCTACGTCCACACAAAATTGGTGCGAAAGCAGGGCACCCCTTGTGCAACGAGGACGACGCAACGGTGGAGGAATGCGAGAGGATAATTCCCTCGAGCACCTGCCATTGTAGTACCTGTAGAAAAGAGATAGCGCGCCAACGTCACGTCGCAGAGACAGAGGGTCAAGTGAGTTTGAAAGTAGGGGACAGTTTATTAATCTCTTAGCTTTTGACTCAACCCTATCCAGAAGAGAGGAGGAGCCGGAGCCCCCCAAAATGTGAGAACAGTACTCCATACAAGGACGAATAAGACCCTTATATATTTGGAGTAACTGCTCAGAAGAAAAAATTCTCGCAATCTGAACAGGACTCTCAGCTTCTTAGAGGCCGCTTTAGCAACCATTGTAATATGTGGTTTCCAAGAGAGTTTGTTGTTTATGTTTAGACCAAGAATTTTAATGTTATTTACAGGTGAGACGGGAGAGCCATCGAAGAGGATAAGAAAGTTAGGAGGTGTTTTTGAGAGGGAGATGTGAAGAAGTTGAGTTTTTAAAGAGTTGAATTTTACAAGGTTGCAATGATCCCACCGGGAAATCCCATCCAGATCAGCAAGAATGGAATCGGAAAGTTGAAGACGAGAAGCAAGTCTAGAAGCAAAAGAGGGAGCAGATTTGAAATGAGTAGAAGAATGCAGAGTTGAATCATCAGCATAAGAGTGAACAGAGTTAGAAGTGCAATCGCTCAGTTTCAGCTGTTATTGATGGAGCGACTTCTTCCTTTCCTGTCAATAGTGGTGTTCCTCAGGGTTCAGTCTTACCTCCTACTTATTCTTACTTTTCATTAATGATCTTCTTAGCTGTTCATCTAACTCTATCCATTCATATATCGATGACAACACTCCATTCTTTTACTCATTTCAAATCTGCTCCCTCCTTTGCATCTAGAGTTGTCTCTCGTCAACATCTTTACGATTCCATTCTTGCAGATCTGGATAGAATTTCCCAGTGTGGTTGTCTAAACCTTGTGAAATTCAACTCTTTAAAAACTCAACTACTAGAAATCTCCCTCTCAAAGACATCTCCTAACTTTTCTATTTCTTTCTGTTTTTCCCCCATCTTTCCTGTTGACAATATAAACATCCTTGGCCTTTACATAAACAAAAAATGTCTTGGAAACCTCATATCACAATGGTTGCTAGGGCGGCCACAAAGAAGCTGGGAGTTCTGTTTAGACTGTGAGAATTTTTTCTTCTTCGCAGTTACTCCAAGTATACACGGGTCTAATCTGCCCTTGTATGGAGTACTGCTCTCATATCTGGGGTGGTTCAGGGTTCAGCTGTCTTTTGGATAAGGTTGAGTCAAAGCATAAAAGACTTATAAACTGTTCCTCTTTTTCTAATTAACTTGACTCTTTATCTTTGCAATGCGACGTTGGTGTCTTGTCTCTTTTCTATAGGTACTATAGCGGCAAATGCTCGAGGGAATTATCCACCCGTGCACCTCCACCTTTACGTCGTCCTCACAGCACAAAGGGTGCATTGTCTGCGCATCAATTCTGAGTGAACAAAGGTGACTCCAGGCTTGTACGCTGTTGTGGCTTCTTTTTTCCTGCCACATCTGTTCTTTGGAATTCTCTCCCATCTTCTGTGTTTCCTGCCGAATTTAATCTCAGTTTCTTCAAAGCCCGCGTCTGTGCTCGCCTAAGAAATTTGCGTTAGGTGTGTCTTGCAGTGGTCGTTTTTATTTTATTATTATTATTGTTATTATTTTTTTCTACTTTATTTTAGTTCTTCTGGCACCCCCTCCTTGAATAGGGGTTTGCCCGTGAGTGGTGGTGAGATATATATATATATATATATATATATATATATATATATATATATATATATATATATATATATATATATATATATATATATATATATATATATATATATATATATATATATATATATATATATATATATATATATATATATATATATATATATATATATATATATATATATATATATATATATATATTATATATATATATATATATATATATATATATATATATATATATATATATATATATATATATATATATATATATATATATATATATATATATATATATATATATATATATATATATATATATATATATATATATATATATATATATATATATATATATATATATATATATATATATATATATATATATATATATATATATATATATATATATATATATATATATATATATATATATATATATATATATATATATATATATATATATATATATATATATATATATATATATATATATATATATATATATATATATATATATATATATATATATATATATATATATATATATATATATATATATATATATACGAGTTGAAACCCATTTAGTTGTTTCATTTGTTTTATTTTAAACATAGCGCCAAACGCCTTTTGGTAGAGCCCGCAAAAATAACAGCCCTAGCTTCGAAAAGCGACGATTACATTAGATTACGTCTCTCTGTTATCCAACATGCACGCGTCGTTAGTGCTTTCTAAAAGCCGTGATAAACTTTCTCATTCTAGTAGGCCTTTTGCTACTTTTGTGCCTTTTATTTATAAGTTGTACAATTATATACTTTGTATGTTAAAAAAGTGTGCTTAGAAAGAATAAACTGTGAATTGTGAAAGTGTTTCCTTTTACAAACTTAAAGCCTAAGATGCTTCATTATTGTTAACAAGTTGGTAACAGCCTTTACGAACAATAGACCCAAATAACGACTAATGATATTGTGTCATCTTTGTTTGTGGGTTTTATTATCAACAACAACGACACCCTTCTCTCAAAAAAACCCACATTTGGTGACCCTGGTGCAAGAGAACATCCGCCATTTTCTCCTCGTATGCGACTCCATTGCAGCTTAAATTTCAACAGGCAATTTTTCTTTTTGGATCCGGTAAGCCTCAGTCATTTTTGTGGGCCATACCTATTTTTGCTATTTTGAATACTCGCCGGCCTATTTATTTTCCCCAGTTGCTGTGTTTTGGCCACCGACGAAGTGCATGTCCAGATTTATTGTACGGCTTCATCGTGTACGTTTTAATTCAACACGTTCGACGCAGTATTGTCTCAGGCTCTACAGCGATCTTCCCACCCCATTATAAACACAAAGGCATCAGCTTTTGTTCCATCCGGTAAGGGTATTATTTCTGTTTGGGCCTCTGGGGTCGTATGTTCCACAAGAACTTACAACGCTCTGTTTCTTTCAGCTGTCTCTTTCAGAACATCGAAGAAACGGCTGCAGCAGCTTCAAGATTTTCTGTTCCACGGTACATCCTTGGCCGTTCCACGACGCCGTACAGTTTCTTTCAGCGGCTGCAGACTTCTCCAGTTTTGTTGCCATCACCGTCCCACCCGAAGACACCGCTTCTTCAGCCATCTTTTGTGTCATTAATAATAATAATAATAATAATCATAATAATAATAATAATAATAATAATAATAATAATAATAATAATAATAATAATAATTTTTTTTTTACAAATACAAATATATATTTTTCCTTTTAGCTTTAGGTACGCCCTAACTTTAAGAGGGTCCTTAGCTTGTTATATGCAGGGTAGTTTAGGGTGTTTCCTTCTTCTCATTATTATTTTCATTGTTTATATTTTATTAATTGCAATTTACCGCTCCTTACATAATTATTTATATATATATATATATATATATATATATATATATATATATATATATATATATATATATATATATATATATATATATATATATATATATATATATATATATATATATATATATATATATATATATACTATATATATATATATATATATATATATATATATATATATATATATATATATATATATACATACATACATTGCGTTCGCCCCCCCCTCGCTTCTTCTTTCCTTTCTTTACATTTGGATATTTGGTACTGCATCATGGCTAGTAATGACAACCCATCTAACGTTACCACCACTGCATCATCATCTACAGCCGTTACCTCCCAGCCAGCTGACATACTGATCACGACTGCGAATACAGTGCTTCCACTCCGGCTACCATTATTTGACCAATCACAATGTACGAGACTGGGTAGAAAAAGTGCAATGCCAGTTTCGCCTCGCACGGATTTTTGAGGACGAGGAACAGTTCTTACATGCTTACCCGTCTTTACCTGCAGCTATCACAAGTGTCCTACCACCTGATACAGTTCACCAAGGTAAGTTTTCCAGTGCTAATCGAGCGTTTGATTCAGGTTTTTGAGCCGTCCGAGTTTGATAAATTTCAACGTTTAACATCGGAAATACATCTCGACGGTAAACCCAGCCTGTACCTGCAACGGCTGTCGCAATTAGGTAACGCCTGTAACGTAGGTGAAGCATATATCCGCAATCGCTTCTTACATGGGTTACCACCTGCACTAGCCATGCACCTCGCCACGCAAACCGGACCGCTGTCAGAACTAGGAGTCCGGGCTGACATCTTATACCAATTCCTTCACCCACATAATGTCTCTTCACCTTCTTCTTTCCCTTCACCGTTATCTTCGACGCCGTCAGCTTCTTCTTTCCACTCTCTCCCTCCCTTCTCTGCCTCTTCTCCACTTCTCTCTCCGGCTGTTCCTTCTTTCACATCTCTTTCTTCTACTTCTCTTTTCTCTCCTCACTCCTCTTCTTCAACCTAAACTCCTCACACACCTATATCTCACTTTGCTTCTGCTGCTCAGGCCCTCCCCCCTACAGCTTCTTTACCTTACCTGTCTCCTTTTCCTCATTTCTCTCAGGCCTCTTTCTATTCTCCCACTCTTCCTTCTACCACTCCGCCTTCGCAACCACACGATGCCTTTTTTCCTCAACTTTCACCCTATGCTTCCTACCTCACCTCCCGCGCCGCATTTTCCTTATTTTCCCCAGCCTTACGTGGCTGCTGTGTCCCCCTCCCGCCCTCGCCACGCCTCTTCTGCAGGAACCGCTCGACGCCTTTACGCCCCTTTTCACCTGGTCAACGACCCCGCGTTTGCCAGCTTTCACATCTTTTTCGGTGCCCAGGCAAGAAGGTGCAAGCCATGGTGTTCCTGGCCTTTCAAGGACAATGTCGAGATACTTCCATCGTCTCGCCCTGCCTCACCCGCCTCGTCTCGTCCTGGTTCACCGTCGGGAAATGCTTAAAGCGAGATGCTGATAGGCCTGACAACGTCTCGCAGGTTTCGACAGGCCGTGCCGTTCTAGTGAACGCTCCGGTAGGTTGTACCACTTCGTGTTTCCCCTCCTCTTCCCCTTACTGAGTCTAAGGATCTTTCTTCGCGGGCCCCCGCCCCAGAAGTTGGTCAGAATGACTGCATAAACGCTGTTGTCTCTTCTTCGCCTTTCCTTTTCCGCGCACGCATCCATGACACTTCTTTTGACATCTTGGCAGACACCGGTAGTTCGTTTTCTCTCCTTCCGCCGTCCCTCGTCAAAGACTTGCATCTTTCTCCCTCTGCCGTTTTATGCAAAACCGCATCTGGGGAATCCTTGCAGGTTTTTGGCGAACTTCTTGTTCCTCTCACGCTTCCCAAGCTTCGCCGTGCAACTCCTTGGGTCTTTGTTATTGCAGATATTTCTGTTCCCATTTTAGGCCTCGATTTCCTTTCTCACTTCCAGTTAGTTATCGATTGTGAGAAGAAGACGCTTCAAGATAAGGTTACTGGTCGATGCATAGCCTCCTCCTTCTTCGTTGTCTGAAGCGCCTTCCTTGTCCTTCTCTGTCTCTACTGATGTCCATCCTGTTGTTCAGTCTCTCTTTGATTCTTTCCCTTCTTTGTTAGCTCCTCTTCAGATTTCCGATTGCATTCCCCCTTCTAAGCCGGTGGTTTATCATCGTATAGAGACGGGAGACGCCCCTCCTGTTTTCGCGAAGGCTCGTAGGCTTCCTCCTGACAAACTGCAAGCTGCCAAGAAGGAATTCGCCGACTTACTTGCTGCTGGCATCATACGACCTTCGAAAAGCCCTTGGTCTTCACCCCTCCATTTGGTGAAGAAAAAGGACAATACTTATCGGCCTTGTACAGACTTCCGAGCCCTGAATGCCATCTCCAAAGACGATAAGTACCCTCTCCCGATCATTTCCAATCTTTCAGCTTCCCTTCATGGCTCCACGGTCTTCTCGAAGCTTGACTTGAAGAGGGCATACCACCTGATCCGCATTCATCCGGACGACGTCGAGAAGACTGCTTGCGTGACCATGTTCGGTTCTTTCGAGTTTCTAACCATGCCTTTTGGCTTGAAAGGTTCGGCGTCTACCTTTCAACGCTTCATGGATTCGCTTTTTAGAGATATCCCTGGCGTCTTCGTCTATTTAGACGACATCCTTCTTTACTCTTCTTCTGAGGAAGAACACACTCAACTTCTGCATAAGGTTTTCTCTATTTTGAACTCCCATAACCTTCGTCTTTCTTTTTCTAAGTGTTCTTTCTTTCAACCCTCCCTCGATTATTTAGGCTTTCATATTTCTTCTTCGGGTTTGGGAATCCCTGAAGGTAGGAAGAGAGATCGCTGATTTCCCCCTCCCTCAGGATTCTCATTCTCTCCGCCGTTTCATTGGCTTACTCAACTTTTACCGCCGTCTTGTTCCTAACTTTGCGACTTTAATGTGCCCTTTAACTGACTTTATTCGTCGCAATCAAAAGTCCAAATCTCTTTCGTGGCCTCCGGACGCTTTTCAAGCCTTTCAAGACATGAAGAATGCCATCGCTGCCTCTGCCGTCTTACCTTATATGTATCCCTCGTCCACAGTTCTCCACCTGGTTACGGATGCCAGTAAGGTTGCCGCGGGCTCTGCCCTACACCAGGTGGTAGACGGAGTGCCAATACCAGTCGACTTTTACTCTAAGAAGTTCTCCGACGTTCAACGACGCTATTCAACCTTCGACAGAGAACTCTTGGCTGCCTACCTCTCGGTGCTGCACTTCAAGGATTTCCTCGAGGGACGACAAGTAATCCTTTTCTCTGACCACAAGCCGTTGGTTCACGCTCTACGTAGTAGACGTGAGGCTACCTTAGACCGACAACAGAGACATCTTTCAGTGATTCTCGAGTACGTCTCTTCAGTAGAGTACATCGCCGGTTCCGAGAACCTCGTCGCAGATGCCTGTTCTCGTGTCTTCGACGAACCAGTTTCTTCACCTCTCCCTGCTCCCAGTGCACCTTCCTTCGTAAATGCAGTCATGTTAGACGCCGCTGACCTTTCTGGTATCGCTCGAGCTCAGGAGAATGATCCCGAAACCTCATCTTTCCAGGATCGTCTAACTTCTTTCTCACTCTCACCTCACACATCCATTCTCTGCGACACTTCTTCTGTATATCCTCGTCCTTTTGTACCTAAACCTTTACGTCGCTCTATCTTCTCTTCTTTACATGACCTTTCCCACCCTGGGGTCAAGTCCTCCGTTCGTCTTGTGAAGTCCCGCTATTTTTGGCCTGACATTGACAGGGACGTCCGGACTTGGGCCAGGGAATGCCACCCTTGTCAAACCGCTAAGATCCACCGCCATACTAAAAGCCCCATATTGCCCTTAGACCTTCCCTGTGGCAGGTTTGAAACCGTTCACATCGATGTTGTGGGACCCTCTTCCAGCTACTGTTCCCCCTTCTGCACATGCTTTCTTTACCTATTCCTATCTTTTAACGTGTATAGACCGAAGTACTAACTGGGTCGAAGCAATTCCGCTTCCTGATGTTAGTACTAAGGCTATCGCTTTCGCTTTCTTACATGGGTGGATTCTCCTCGCTTTGGTGTGCCTCTCTATGTTATCACTGATCGTGGTGCACAATTTGAATCTGAACTCTTCTCCGAACTTTCTTCTATGGTAGGTTTTCATCGTCTTCGTACTTCCTCTTATCATCCTCAGACCAATGGGAAGATAGAAAGGGTTCACCGCGTCCTCAAAGCTTCTTTAAAAGCTCGTGGTGGAAACTGGCTATTGTCCCTTCCCTTAGTTCTTTTAGCTCTTCGTTCCATGCCAGACTCTTCAGGCATTTCTCCTTTTCTTTTAGTTACTGGTAAGGCACCTCTCTTTCCTCATGGTCTTCTCTCTGTGCCTCCTTCTACTGTTGCTTCCGGTTCTAACTTTATTGAGCAATTTGTTTCGCGAATGAAAGAGCTAGATTACCGAATCCCACCTCCTTTACACCACACTTCTTTCACTCCTTACATTCCTCGTGATCTTTTCACTTGCTCCCACGTTTATCTCCGCGTCGACAGGATCAGGAAGCCTCTTGAGGCACCTTATCAAGGTCCTTTCAAGGTGCTTTCTCGATCTCCGAAATGCTTCACTCTTCTCCTTACCTTCTGGGAAACACGAAGTGGTTTCAATCGACCGTTTGAAACCTGCAATCCTCCCTTCCACCGATCCCTCTCCTTCTCTTCCTTCTCCTACCTCTGCTTCTTCACCTTCCGCCTCGCAGCAGCATCTTCCTTCCTCTTCTACTCCTACACCTTCGTCACTTCAATCCTTACCTGCTCCTTCTACTTCACATTCTACTACTCCTCCACTTCCTTCCGCTCCTTCGTCTACTTCTCATCTCCCTCCTTCCTCTCTCACAGCCACTCCTCCTTCTTCTGCTCCCACTTGCTCCCCTATGTCACTGCGCTCAGGCAAGAAAGTCACCTTCCATCTCCAACCCGCCATCAGATATGTTTCCCGTTGGATTAAGACCTAGTGACTTCCAGTCTGAGCCTGGGTAGTGATATAGCGAGCTGAATCCCATTTAGTTACGGCATTTGTTTTATTTTAAACATAGCGCCAAACGCCCTCTGGTAGAGCCCGCAAAAATAACAGCCCTAGCTTTGAAAAGCGACGATTGCATTAGATTACGTCACTCTGTTATCCAACACTCACGCGTCGTTAGTGCTTTCTAAAAGCCGTGATAAACTTTCTCATTCTAGTAGGCCTTTTGCTAACTTTTGTGCCTTTTAATTATAAGTTGTACAATTATATACTTTGTATGTTAAATAAGTGTATTTAAAAGAATAAACTGTGAATTGTGGAAAGTGTTTCCTTTTACAAACTTAAAGCCTAAGATGCTTCATTATTGTTAACAAGTTGGTAACAACCTTTACGAACAATAGACTCAAATAACGACTAATGATATTGTGTCATCTTTGTTTGTGGGTTTTATTATCAACAACAACGACACTCTTCTCTCCAAAAACCCACATATATATATATATATATATATATATATATATATATATATATATATATATATATATATATATATATATATATATATATATATATATATATATATATATATATATATATATATATATGCGAATAAAAGAAATATTAATGATTTAATTTTGAAAAACGTTACTGAAAAATGAAAATAATGATCCTAATTAAAATAATGATAAATCATTTCAAATAATGTAAACTTGAAATCATCATTAATTTTTATACTGGATTCTTAAACTAGAAATAAAAGAGAAAAATTACAATGTGAGACTTTACAAAATACATAAAATGCAAACTAGAGAAGCCAAATTGGATTATAAAAAAGATTGTACCAGCATTCTTATAGAATAAGATATAAATAAGAATATTCAGCGATAGCGGCCAATAAAAGGAATGAAAAATAATGATAAAATTACCAATTATTCATCTTTTATTTTTTAACGTCAATAAATAATTTCAGTTTTATTTGAAAAAATCATTCAATCTGAATATTAATAATGTGCAATAACATAAATGATAAAATGACAAAATTTTAAAAGAAAATTATTTTCTTTTAAAGTTATTCGTGAACATGAACGAGGATTTTTTTAACTAGTGTGTCAATATTTTGTATGTCGTTGTAATTTTAATTTTTCTTCTTTTAATATTTTGTCATTTTATTATATCAATTGAAAAATTAAACAAAATTAAAGTTTTAAAAGCTTGGATTTATATCGTGCAGAATAAAGAGTTTGCATATATTAATATGTAATTAAATATTTCCAAAGAATAGTTTTACTAAGTGAAAACGAAAAAATGAAAAAGGAAATTTTCTTACTTGGTCTGAGAGATTTATTGCGTCCTTTATGGCTGTGATCCAGAGTTTTGCCTGGTTATATTCTCTGCAACCAAGCATTATGTGTTCCATAGAATGAAGATTCAACCTGTGAACAGATTTATTAGTTATCATCAGGTGTCAGATATTTATACATATAACAAAACAATCAATTGAACAACCTATTGGTGGTAAAATATTTTTAAAAAGCTTTTTTGTATCTTCAGTTTAAGTTAAAACATTTTCCCTATTATAAATACTAAAAATACGAATTCAAATCATGAGAAAATAAATTGTAAATACATAAAATAATAAAAACTGATAATTAAGGGTGTATTTTATATATATATATATATAGATATATATATATATATATATATATATATATATATATATATATATATATATATATATATATATATATATATATATATATATATATATATATATATATATATATATATATATATATATATATATATATATATATATATATATATATATATATATATATATATATATATATATATATATATATATATATATATATATATATATATATATATATATATATATATATATATATATATATTATATACTTATTCTGTGAAAAATATTGTCTTTTAGGGGAATATATATATATATATATATTAGGGATGGAGTGAAGTATCGGTATCGGTATCGGCAAGTATCGGCATATTTTCCGATACCGGTATCGGTATCGGTATCGGTATCGATTTTTTAGTATCGGTATCGGTATCGGCAAAATTTTTGGATAAGAGTAAAGTATTGGTATCGGTATCGGTATCGGTAGTAGTATCGGCATATTTTCCGATACCGATACCGGTATCGGTATCGGTATCGGTATCTGGTATATTTTAGGTATCGGTATCGGTATCGGTATCGGTAAAAATTTTGGTATCGCTCCATCCCTAATATATATATATATATATATATATATATATATATATATATATATATATATATATATATATATATATATATATATATATTAAACATCAATGTTTAAAGTTTGCTATAGGGGAATCGAACCCGGGCCCTATAGCACAAAAGCATAGCGTTTTACCACTACGCTACTGGCGGTTCAAAAGAGAAATCCAAAGAAGAGGCTTATGAATTCACAAGAGCAACCTCCAAGGATTCCTCCCGACCGCGCCTGAGCGAGTGGCAAATGATCCGGGCTCGGCCCCCCATTTCCTCTCGCAAACTAAATAGATAAATAAATATTTAAGGTCTGCTAACTCTCTCCTTGGAGGTTGCTCTTGTGAATTCATAAGCCTCCTCTTTGGATTTCTCTTTTGAACCGCCAGTAGCGTAGTGGTAAAACGCTATGCTTTTGTGCTATAGGGCCCGGGTTCGATTCCCCTATAGCAAACTTTAATCATTGATGTTTAATGTATTCGATCTGCGAGAGAGTTAGCAGACCTTATATATATATATATATATATATATATATATATATATATATATATATATATATATATATATATATAATATATATATATATATATATATATATATATATATATATTTATATATATATATATATATATATATATATATATTATATATATATATATATATATATATATATATATTATATATATATTATATATATATATATATATATATATAGTTGTTTATTGTTTAAATGTTGGACTGTGTTCTGAAAGATATATGGTTCGATATTAGGTATATTTCTTACTACGAAGGTAGGGCTTCACCCTCCATTTTGTGGGGAGCCGTATGCTATCAGGGCTGTGAGAATGGAAGTAAAAATTGGTTCAGCCTTGTATAAAATTGATTGTCTGAATGTAAGTTGAATGAATGATGATACTAAACAAATGGAGATTGGAGAAATGTTTAAAGATTAGAAACTGGGCTTGTTGGGGTTGACTGAAACAAATCTTAAAGGGAAAGATAAGATCGTGATTGGCGATTATAAGGTGTATATTCAGATGTTGGTGAGAGAGTGAGGGCTAGAGAAGGGTGGATATAGTGATGAGTCAAAGATGGTGGGAATGTATGAGAAAGTGCCAAATAATATCGTCTAGAATAATGTGGGTGATGATGAAGTTTAATAGAGAGGAATGGGTGTTTGTGTATGCTTATGCTCCTGTGAACGGTGCGAGGGAGGAAGACAGAAGATTGGTTTTGGAGAAACTAAATGATTACTTGAATGTACTTGAGGCGGGTGTAAATGTGTGCTTATTAGGAGATCTTAACGAGATGGTTGGTGTAGAAAGGGAAGGACAGGTGATAGGTCCGTTTGGGGTAGGGAACAAAAATATAAATGGGGAGAATTTGTAGAAGTATGCTTGGCTAACAGATTTACTTTTAGGGAATACTTGGTATAAAAAAATTAAAGAAGAAACTGACTTGGATTAGTGGGTAAATGGTGAGGGGGGATTTAATTGATTACATATGTATTAAGAAAAAGCTTAGAGACAGACTATTAAACGTAAATGTGCTTAGAGGCACCGCAAGAGGAATTTCGGAGCATTATTTGGTGTTGGGAAAATTTAGAATAAGAGGAGGATGGAGGATGGAGGAAGGCTGTGGGTGTGAAGAGAAGAGTGAAGATAGTGAAAGTTGAAAGACTGTAGGAGGAGGGAGTAGGGGAGCAATTCTAAAGAGAGCTTATTTTAAGTTGGGATGATGTAAGAGTGAGTGAGATTGGAGAAGTGGAGGAGGAGTGGGAATTGTTTAAGAAATCACTGATAGAAAGTGCTAAGAATATATGGGGTTTGAGGAGGGTGGAGGGGAAGTGCAAAAGAAAAAGAAGTGAATTGTGGTGTGATAAACTGAACATAAGTCATGAAAAGGAAGCCTTTGTAGGTACAAAAAGTAAAGATAATTAGGAGACATAAAGGAAAAAAACAGGACAGGCAGAAGGGATTTTAATGTTTACCACCGCCAATGGATTTCATTTGGATCTCATGATCCAGCTGGTGAACTGGCCTTCCAATTTTATATCCAGAACAACCTTGAGCAGTTGGTACAGCTCCAGATCTTTGTTCCTGACCGCCTTGGAGATGAACCTAACATACTTGATCATTTTCTAACTTCTTATCCTTCTCCTTACACTGAAAAACTTTCCACTTCTGGGTTCATCCAATCACCTTCTCGTTTTCCGTATCTTTTCCTGTCTCTTCGAGTTTTCCGTAAGAACGGCCCCCGCCTTCGCCGATGAGACGTTTCTGGCATTTTGGTGCCACTAACTGTTCTGCCTTGCTATTGTAGTTTTCTGATTTTCCATGAAATGATTACTGTTCCCTTGGGAGGGGTCCCTCTGAGTGTGCAGGGTGCATAACCGAGGTGATTCTCTCTGGCATGGAGACGTACATTCGATATTCTTTCCCTTCTACTAAACCTAGCAAACTTTGATTTAATTACACTTGTTCTCATGCTATCCGCAGCTGCCTTCAGGGACTACCATCGTCTTCAAACTCCAGAAACTCATTCAACTTATATTTCATCCCAGAACGTGCAAAATCTATACTCCATGATACTAAAAACTTATTTCTCCGTTTAAGCTGAATAAATCTTTCTGGTTCCTCTTCTTCAACGTTCTTTCTGGCATTTTGCAAAAAAAAATGAAAACTCTAATTTGCTTCTTTCTCTTTCTCTCCTTTAGTCTCTTCTGACGGTACAACTGCCTTCCTCTAAAGCTGAACTCGTCGCACAAACCTTTGCCTTTAATATAACCTTAGACGATTCCTTAGCTGTTTCTACTCCTTTAACCCATTCAAACTCATTTATGCCTAAAATTGCAATTTCCTCTAAAGATGTCATTCCTACTCTCTCTGATCTTAACTTTAAGAAAGCGTACAATCCTGATGGTATTCCTCCTGTGGTTCTCAAAGGTTGTGCTTCCGAGCTTCCACCCTGCCTTGGTAAACTATTTCGTCAATGTTTTCACCCTTCAACCTCCCCTTCTTGCTGGAAATGTGCACTCATTCAGCCTGTGCCGAAGAAGGGGGACCTTCTAACTATTGTCCAATTTCTTTAACCTCCGTTTTTTCTAAAGTTTTCAAATCTATCCTTAACAGGAAGATTTGAAAACATCTCAATTCTTCTAATCTTATCTCTGATGGCTAATATGACTTTCGTAAAAAACGCTCTACTGGTGATCTTCTTTCCCTTCTCTCTGACTCTTGGTCCTCCGCTCTTCAGTATTTCGGTGAATCTTTTGCTGTGGTGCTGGACATATCGAAAGCCTTCGATAGAGTCTGTCACAAAGCTTTGATTTCCAAACTTCCCTCTTTCGGAATCTATCCTTCTCTCTGTGACCTTTTCTCTAATTTCCTTTCCGGCCGTTCTATAGCAGTTATTGTAGACGGCTACCGCTCATCCTATAAATCTATAGATAGTGGTGTTCCTCAAGGATCTGTCCTATCCCCAACTCTTTTTCTTATTTTCATCAATGATCTTCTCTCTATTACTTCATCTCCTATCCACTCCTATGCTGATGACTCCACCCTCCATTATTCCTTTCAATTTGAAAGACGTCCCTCCCAACATCAGTTGATAGATTAAAGAAGGATGGTCTTGGATCAACTGATCTCTGATCTTTCTCTTATTTCATATTCGGGCAGAGAAAACATGGTCTTTTTTAATGCCTTAAAACTCAATTCCTCCATCTTTCTACTCGACACAATCTTCCACACAACTATGACATCTTCGAAAACACTCAATTCAAACCTTCATCTGTTCTCAATATTCTCGGTGTTTCTTTTTCTCGTGATCTTTGTTGGAAAGATCACATTACTTCTCTCTCTAAACCAGCTTCTAAGAGGTTGGGTGTTCTGAGGCGCCTTCGTAGTTTTTGTACGCCACCCCAGTTGCTTTCTCTGTATAGGGGTGTTGTTTACCCCTGTATGAAGTACGCTTCGCATATCTGGGTGGTTCCACACATACAGCTCTTCTTGAAAAGGTGGAGTCTAGGGCATTTCGTCTTATCAACTCTCCCGCTCTTACTAACTCTCTCCAATCTCTTTCTTCCCGTCGAATTGTTGCATCACTCTCTCTCTATGCTATCGCTATTACAACGGATATTGTTCTTCTGAACTCTCACGTCGCATACCTCCTCCATTGAGAAGGGCTCGTGCGACACGTCTTTCTACACATTCTCATCCTTTCTCTGTCCAACTCTCCGACCCCAGACATAACCGCTATGCTCACTCTTACATGTACTCTAATGGTAAATTCTGGAACACACTCCCTTTATCTGTTTTCCCAACTTCCTTTGACTTGTACACTTTTAAACGCCGTATATCGGGTCACGTCGGTCATTAGCGACCCGATTTCGAATGCTCCCCAACTCTGGTAGATTATAGTATGCCTTTGGCCTTTGCCCACCAGAGGAGACATAAAATATATATATATATATATATATATATATATATATATATATATATATATATATATATATATATATATATATATATATATATATATATATATATATATATTCTTTCTTAATCCCTTGTTGAGCTTAAAATGTATCCGACAATTGAAGTTTTATTAATTTAACATTGAACAGTTATTTATTAATAGATTATTTTTAAAACACAATTACTTAATGGTTGAGCTTTCGTGCTCTTAACTGAGTCACATCTTCAGAACAAACCAAGAATGGACGGTCAACATCTTCAAGTGCATTTGTATTGTCATGGGTAATTTTTTGAAATTCTGGCTACTATGATATTTTTCTTAAGACTTCTCGCAAGGACGACGAATGTTTGAAAAAAGTGTTGAAGAAAGTAGAAAAAAGAATGTGCTCTATTTTGGAGTTAAGATAGTCGAAGAATTTTGGATAGTCTGTAGAGTTATGAGATAAGTAGACAGAACAAATGAATTTAGTAGTAGAATTGCAAGAGAGCTTAAGCCATAAAGCTGAGAATTCAGGAGACTCCAAATTAGAGACACGAGAACAGAAAACATCATTGCGCACATATGCGCAACATCCGTCTTTGGCTTAAAATTGAGGATAGAGACAGTAGAAGGAAACAGAGTAGGGTTTGCTGTCAGAGCACTCAGACACCTGAGTTTCAGTTAAGAACAAGAAATGAGGTCTAGAAGAAGAGAGGTGGTGTTCGACAAAGTGGAGATAATAAAAAGGCCGCGAATGTTGCAGAAATTAATGAAAAACGAAGACCGTGCACCAGGCCAAGTTGGCTTAGAGGTCTTGGTGGCGCCAGCCCCATCACCGGAGGTCACCAACTCCCAAGTGGTGATTGGGGAAGGAGTGGATGAGGGGCTATATTTGGAATTCGCCCCTCTTGGATTCTCCGAGGCATATATATATATATATATATATATATATATATATATATATATATATATATATATATATATATATATATATATATATATATATATATATATATATATTAGGGATGGAGTGAAGTATCGGTATCGGTATCGGTATTGGCAGTATCGGCATATTTTTTAGTACCGGTATCGGCATCGGTATCGGTAAAAATTTTGTACCGGAGTAAAATATCGGTATCGGTATCGGTAGTAGTATCGGCAAGTATCGGCATATTTTTAGGTATCGGTATCGGGTATCGGTATCGGTATCGGAGAAATTTTTGGTATTGCTCCATCCCTAATATATATATATATATATATATATATATATATATATATATATATATATATATATATATATATATATATATATATATATATATATATATTTTACAATGCTTTAAATTTTAATAATAAAAATAAATATTAATTAAGATAGTTATGTATTTGAATTTCTTCTTGAAATTAAGACCTTTTCGTGAATGTGAATCAAAATTAGCATGTTAATTTTAAAGGGAAAATAAAACAATAAAAAGAATAACTCTGAATATGCAAAGTTAAATAAATACCCCCCCCAAAAAAAAAAAATAAAGAAAAAGAGAAAAAAAATAGAAAAAAATTTCAATGAAAATCTTACCGAAATGCCCAAATTTCTAGACCATCCTCTACTAAATCTTTGAATGGTTCATTAATCAATCCTGCTTTCTCCAGACTATAAATCGTTTCTGTGCCTCTCTATATAAGCAAGAATAGAAAGAGATAATTGTAACAATATTAAAGTAGTAAAAAATAATTCAAATATTTATTAGATGTATTAAGATTTGATAGACATTGTAAAATTATTTATATTTTTAAGATTTAGTTATTTTATTTTGTACTTTACTTTTTAAGTAGCTTTAAAGTATTAATATGATTTAATATATTCCAAAATTACTATTAAATTAATAGATTAATATCAATTATTCAATAAAACTAATAATAAATTATGAATTGACTTACGTCGTTACCTCGAAGAATTTCTTTAACTCTTTTTCTGGTCACAGGATAAGATAGAAAAATTCTTGACCTTTTGAATTGTAGATATTCAATCAAGTTTACAACACTTTTGAATTTATTATGAAGACTTTCATTAATGGTAAAGTAAGTCCTATGACGTTTAATAACAAGCCTCCGTATTACGTAGCTAATAGAACTAAGGGATGATAGAAAATTATATTTTTTTTAACATTAATTTCGCATAAAGCAGAAGTTTACCAAAACTAGAAACAAAATATTAATTACATATTAAAACATTTAAATTGAGCTTTTGCAAATTGTATTTAGATATATTATAATTTAGGGAAAGAAATTTTACTAAATTAAAAGCATTGCAAAGTAATATTTTAAAAACCTGTTCAATATACCTTTTCCAAAAGATTCTTGTGATTAAGTTAGAAATGAAATTGAATAAACTAATAAGAAAAAGGTGTTCCAGAATTCCACAAGGTAGAGTCAAAATAGAGATTGCAGCATTTATATTTTTATTTTATTTTTTTTTTTTTACTAGAAATTTTTAGGAAGTATAAAGACGAAATAACTGGTCAGTTTAAAATAAAAGCAGTGACTCCGAAATTTTATAGCAGTAAATGTAGATCAAGCTCGAGCTATCAAAAACTTGAATTAAAAGGTTACGGAAGATATAAATACGATTTTTCAATAAAATTTATAAAGTCTGAAATTGCGGTTAGCTTTTTACATTTCTGCTTGACCCAACATTGTGGGAAAAAAATAATTTGATTTAATTTGTAATAAATGAATACCACTGACATGTTTAAGAAAACTAATAAAAATATTAATTTATTTCATAAAATACGTTGATATTTATTTATAACAATTTATCTATATATTGCATCAGTTTACACTTACTAAATAAAAATATTCCGAACTAACCAAAAAACCAATGTAAGATTCCCAGGTGAGCTCTCACAATTTCTGACCAGAAATGCTCCTTTTATGCCAACCTTCTCCATAATTCTGCTACATTGTTGCTTGGTAAGAGATGAATGAAACCATTCCATCTTGGTGTGGTCGTCCATTTGATAATATGGGGATAATAGTTTTACTTGAAGCTGATAAGACTCATTTAGAAGATCTTGGTCGTATTCTTTGTTATAATTTACCTATAGTAAACATAAACGATATTCAATTATATATATATATATATATATATATATATATATATATATATATATATATATATATATATATATATATATATATATATATATATATATATATAGGGTTCATTATGAAAGTAATACGTATGATTTTATTGTGACGCGACTATCCATCGCAGCGGAGTAAAATGAGTCAGGAGATGTGATGAGGGGTCTGCCCTTCCAATGCAGTCGGTCGTCAGTTTCCTCCGAGCAGTGTGAGTGAAAAGATAGGCCTCCGCGTGAAGTGTGTTTTTTGACTTTGTAACACGGTGCGCTTGGAAAGAACGCAACCGGAACATTCCAGATGCTTCAAGAAGCCTTCAAGAACAACTGCATGTCAAGGTCACAGTCCGGCAAATGGCACAAGGGGTTCAAGGAGGGCCGAGAAGAGATCGCCGACGAACCCCGTTGTGGACGCCCAACAACGGCCAGAACCGACGAAAACGTGAATCGTGTGAGCGACGTTTTGCGTTTCGACCGTCGATTGAGCATCCAGCAAATCGCTGACACCCAAATTAAACATGTCCACATTTGCGGTACATAGGATAATGACCGAGGATCTGCAAATGCGCAAGGTCTGTGCGAAGCTTGTGCCGAAAGTGTTGAGGGAAGAGTAGAAAGAACTTCTAGTTTTGCGCTGTCAAGAATTGATGGATTTAATTCAAAATAAACCGGACTTTCTTTACTCTGTGGTAACCGGAGACGAATCCTGGATGTTTGAGTACGACCCAGAATCGAAAAGGCATCCCCCCACCCCAAGAAAGCGCAAATGAGCAAGTCTCGCATAAAAACGATGCTCATTGTCTTTTTTGACGTCCGAATAATCATCTATTTTGAGATTGTACCGCAGGAACAAACTCTCAACTCAGCCTTTTACCATCAGGTGATCAAGAGATTGAAACGCCGGGTCACGCGCGTGAGGACTGACATCAAAGACACGGTCAACTTCACCATGACAATCCCCCAGCCACACGGCAATCATCGTTACCAATTTCCTGGCCCGGAGCAACACCCCGGTGGTCACCCAGCCCCTTACAGTCCCGACTTGGCTCCGTGCGACTTTTTTTTGCTTCCCCGACTGAAGAGAGAGCTGAAAGGAAACCATTGGGAGTACGTGGAAAACATCCAACAACATGTCACTACATTCCTACATTATTTACACGTCGAGGAGTTTCAGGGTGACTTCCAGGCATTGTAAGCATTGTACAAATGCTTAAAATTCTTCGAAATACTCTCCCCCAGGATCAATGATAGGATCAAAAAATATATTTATCCCAGCAAGTGCGCATTACTTTCATAATGGACCGTATATATATATATATATATATATATATATATATATATATATATATATATATATATATATATATATATATATATATATATATATATATATATATATATATATATTAGGATAGTATGAAAGAACCCTATGATACGCATGCTCTAGGTATATAAGAATTTTTTTAATTAAGCTATTCACTTTCAAAAAAAACTAAAAATTTACAGATTAAATCAAATACGAAGCAATTAAAAAAGAAACTAACAAAGATTAAAAGCCAACGTACATTTCGTAACCACTTCATGATTTCTTGTTCAGGCAAAAGTAAGAATGACTACTATATATGTTTCCGAAGTAGATAACTGTGCGACAAGAGCAAAAAGAAAACAACAAAAACAAAAATAAAAACGATCAGACAGGAATGTGTTATGCTGCCAGGCGCACAATATTTTTAGGGCATACCTAAGAAAATTCGTTGTTACATCATCAGTATCACAAAAGCCGGACGAAACGTTGAAATTACCCTCATTCTGTATAAAATAGAATACAATAAATTGATTAAATTTTTTTTTTGATTTGAAATTGAATACGAAAGAATTTTTCCAATCAATTAATTAGTTATGTGCCTGAATACTACATTACTGAGAATGCATCTTTGACGCCTGATTCATGCTGTTCAACTCGAAACTGAAGTGTTTTAAGGGTTTTAGATGTGAGTAACATGGATTATTTATACGGGCACCGATCTTTCGGTAGTTGCGGTAATGTTATTTATTAGATGTTGTGTGACTGTATTAGGAACACTAAAAATTATATTAATATTGTATATATAATTTAGATAAAATTAACCATAATTTCAAAACTGAATCGTTGAACGTAATAACGAAGAGGAATTATATTGAGTAGATGGCATTGGTTTTTGATTGATGGGGAAATTGATTTTATGCTTTTATTTTATTGTTTTTTGATAAAATTTTGGGAGTACCTCAGTAACAGGTGTTTGTAAAAATATAGAAAATTTCATTATATAAAAAAGGAATCAGTAATTTGTATAGAGCGGGAGAAGTTATCATTGACGTAATTTTGCTTAATGTACAACGAGGGATCGGGAAAAGAATGTAGTAGTTGGTTACAAGATGTTGGTTTCCTGTATATTCTGTAAAGGAAATGAGTGTTTTCTTTAAAAATAAATAGGTTAAGAAAAGGTATACTATTATTATTTTGAGTTTCGTTAGTGAATTTGATAGTAGGAGCGAAGTTGTTACTTTGTATTAAAAATTGTGTAACGGAGAAATTACTAGAAACTATTGTTATTACGTCGTCTATATATCGAAACTACGAGTGAATGGAAAAATGCACAAAAAAAAATTCTACTTAATTTTCAATTCCAAATCAAAAAAATCTCCATCAGCTTACTGAATCCTATTTTACGAAGAATGAGGGTAATTTTAACGTTTCGTCCAGATTTTGTGATTTGGAAGATGTTGCAAACGACTTTCTTAAGAGTTCTCTAAAAAATAGCACTTTGCACCTGCAGCATGATTCCTTACATCAGGTCTTTTTCTTTTTCTTTTATATTTGTGTTTATCGTTCAATTATCTGCTTTTGTAGCAAAATCTCGTATTTGCCAAAGTTTAACTAATAATAAGTTAAAGCAATCTTATAAAATTCTCTTCCAATTAGTGTGAAGCTCAATTTCTTGAGGTTCCTGAACTTTTTATGTTTTCATTCTTTCGTTCGTCAGATAGGGGGTTGTCAGAATCTTCTGATAATTCTATTTTTCATTAAGTTTGTACGTTAAAAAAATATTTATTTTGAAGTATCATAACGATCGTAGTTTGTTAGAGAGATGTTTGAAATATTTTAAAGTTTTTTTCTTTATAACAGTTTAATAAAATTTTTTTATACAAGCATATTTAATATATTAAATTGCTTATTTAAACTCAGAAACTATATCCAACATAGTATACCCTAAAAATTATGAATCATAAAAAGAATGAGGGTAAGAGGGTAAACTTAAATATATATATATATATATATATATATATATATATATATATATATATATATATATATATATATATATATATATATATATATATATATATATATATATATATATATATATATATATATATATATATATTTTTAAATAAAAAAGTTCACATCTCACGGGCATTGCCCTATTCGAAGAAAGGAACTTTTCTAGGTAGTATATACCTAGGATCCCGAAGTGGGATCGAACCGGCGCCCTCAAGCACGTGAGTCAATCACTTTACCGTTTTAAATATAAAAAACATCTTATTTTATACTTTTTAAACTTCACTTTACATATATATATATATATATATATATATATATATATATATATATATATATATATATATATATATATATATATATATATATATATATATATATATATATATATATATATATATATTATAAAAAAAGTTTTAAGGTAAATTTAATTTTTCTGAAATATATTGAAAATTGTTAGGGTATTTTTTACAGTTACAGAGAGAGTTGCTTCAATTGAGCTTGTGCCTATATATATATATATATATATATATATATATATATATATATATATATATATATATATATATATATATATAATATATATATATATATATATAGATATATATATATATGGCTTAGGTGGAGATTGTTTCTGAGTTTCGATATTTTTTATATCGATATTTTTTTATGTCAATATTTCTGATTAATCGATATTTTCATACCTATACTTAGCCTTAGGCTACTATGTCGTGCAAACGTTCTTGTGTACGTTAGGTCTCTTTTACGGCAAATTCTTGTGTAGGTTAGGCCTCTTTTTACGGCAATTTCGGTAGTTCAGGTTATGATAAGTTGAATTAGGTTCTGCTAGAAAAGTAAGTAATAATAATTGTGTCTATGTCTAGTAATAGTACCTCGTACCTCTGACAACTCTTTTGTTTACGATAGGCTTCTCCGATATTTTCGATTTTCGATATTTTTTAACAATCGAAACTCAGAAACAATCTCCACCTTTACCATATATATATATATATATATATATATATATATATATATATATATATATATATATATATATATATATATATATATATATATATATATATATATTATATATATATATATATAATAAAAAATTCATCCCATTATATGGTAAATTTTGGCAAAAAACATTTGGAAAAGTTTCAAGATAAATAGCTTATTTAATATAGATTAATTTAAGGTATAACTAGATGAAAAAGATTTATTATTTTAACATTAGTGCTTTAAAAAATATCTGAATATTACTTCAAGCCGAAAAAAATATTTTTTTACTAGAAGTTTAGTTTTTAGTCAAAACAATTAATCACAAAGTTGAATTTGTCTTGAGGTTGTTTACCAAAAAAGTGATTAGCCAAATTAATTTACATTTATTTTAAACAATAAAATGTTTATTTAATTGTCGAATAAGGAAATATTATATAAACTATAATTTTCAAAATTACACCGTCAAACACTATTAAAAATATATTTAATTAAGTGACATAAAATGAAAGCTACTTCCAATAAATATATAGAATTTCTACAGAAATTACGAGAAGTAACGTCATCCACGAGCGTTAAATTTAGGAAAGGATTTTTTTTTCAGTAGAAAAGGCTTAAATGCTGTAACTTATTATTTGGTAAACTTTGTTTTCTCTCTGACTTTTTAAAATGTCAAGAAACTACGAAAATGTGCTTCATAGGACTTACTTTACCATTAGTAAATATCCTCAAAACAAATTCAAAAGTGTTGTACACTTAATTGAATATCTACTTTCAACAAGTCAAAAACAAAGTTGGCTTTTAATTTTCTTTGATGCTTCTTTTTTAATCGCTTCGTTTATTAATTTTAATATTTTACTTTTCAGTTTTTTAATGTGAATGGTTTAAAAAGTTCTTATATTATATTATATATATATATATATATATATATATATATATTATATATATATATATATATATATATATATATATATATATATATATATATATATATATATATATATATATATATATATATATATATATATATATATATATATATATATATATATATATATATATATATTATATATATATATATATATATATATATATATATATATATATATATATATATATATAGTTGATGCTAAGGGTTGGCCTTGATACAACAAACCTTTGAACTCACTCTGTCTCTATAGCTGGGGCAAAGAAAGTATGGTTGCTTTTATTTCCTCAAAACATAGTTTCTTCACATATCTATTCATCATATCTTCGCACAACTACACATTTTGTGTTCTATATAACCTTAGCGTTTCCTTTCCTTGTGACCTTTTTAGAAGGACATTTTCTATCTTTCTGAACAAGCTTATAAGAGGTTGGATGTTCTGAGATGCCTTTGCAACTTCTTCTCTAGACTCAGTTTATTGATTTGAAAAAGAACGTTGTTCGCTCTTGTACAAAGTATGCATTACCTATCTGTAGTGACTCCACTCATAATTACTCTTATTACTAGGTGGAGTTTAGGGCCTCTCGTCTTGTCAAATCTCCAATATCCTTCTAGTTGTCGAACTGTTGCATCTATTTTATACTAAAATTCTATAAAATTTTTGAAACTCTCCTCAACTCTCATTTCCTGGATCATTTGCAGTCTTATTCTCTTCTCTCAGATCACCAGTAGAGCTTCGACGTTCGAGGTCAACTGGTGATATACTTTCCTATCTTACTGATCTATGGTCTTCTGCTCTTAGGGATTATGGGGATATTTGTATGGTGCTTGACTTTCTAAGCTTTTGACCAGGTATGGCATGCGTCGCTGCACTCCAAGCTCCCTTCCTTCGGGTTTCCTAATTTCTCTTTGCTTACTCTTGTCTAGTTTTCTTTCAGATCGCGCGTCCTCTTCCTCTTTTTCTGTCAACTGTGGTGTTCCTCAGGGTTTTGTTTTATCTCCAACTCTATTCTTACTTTTCATTAACGATCTTCTCCACTGCACTTCTAACTCTGTTCACTTTTATGCTGACGACTCAACTCTAGATTCTTCTACTCATTTCAAATCTGCTCATGCTTTTGTTCTAGAGTTGCTTCTCGTCTTCAACTTTCCGAATCTATTCTTGCCGATCTGGATGGGATTTCCCAGTGGAGTAATGTCAACCTTGTGAAATTCAACTCTTTAAAAACTCAGCTTCTTGACATCACCCTCTCAGAAACACCTCCAAACTTTCCTATCCTCTTCGATGGCTGTCCCGTCTCACCTTTAAATAACATTAACATTCTTAGTCTAACATAAACAATAAACTGTCTTGGAGATCACATATCACAATGATTGCTAAAGCTGCCTCTAAGATGCATGGAGTTCTGTTCAGGCTGCGAGAATTTTTTTCTTCTGAGTAGTTATTCCAAATATATAAGGGTCCTATCCTCCCTTGTATGAAGTACTATTCTCTCATTTGGAGGGGCTCCGGCTCCTCCTCTCTTCTGGATAGGGTTGAGTCTAAAGCTAAAAGATTAATTAACTGTCCCCTACTTTCAAACTCTCTTGATCCTAATTTCTGTGACGTGACGTTTTCGCACAATCTCTTTTCTATATGTATTACATTAGCAGGTGCTCGAGGGAATTGACATCTCGCATTCCTCCACCGTTGCGTCGTCCCCGTTACACAAGGGGTGTCCTGCTTTCACACCAATTTTGTGTGGATGTAGGAAACCCCAGGCTAGCCCGTTGTGGTGCCTCCTTTTTTCCTGCCACTTCTGTTCTGAAGAACTTTCTACCATCATCTATTTTTCCTCCTTTATTTAATCCTCCACTCTTCAAGGCTTCCGTCTGTGCCCACCAGAGGGATGTGCGTTAGGTCTGTGTTTGAATGAGTGTTCTTCTCCCTTGTATGTTCCCCCTCCTTGAAAAGGGCTCTGCCTGTGAGTTTTTGGCGATCTGTAAAACAAGGAAAAAAAAATACTTTCGATGTTACAATGAACTCTGAAATTCTGAACTTTTTAGTCCTATACCTCCTCCTTTGAGAAAAGCTTGTGCCGCTCGATACTTTACAATTCTAATTCTTTCTCTGTCCAATCATCTGATCTCTGACATATGCGATATTCTCAGTTTTACATGTATTACATTCATGCCACACGTAAAAAGTCTGGAACATATTCTCTTTATCTATTACTCAAACTTCCACCGACTTGTAGACTTATAAATACCATGTATCATAACATTTCTAATTTATCCAATATATAACAAAACAATCTTTCACATTGAAAATAAATTATAATTTAAAAGAAGTTAAACGTTCGATATTAAGGCGTCCTCATTAGATTTCCAATTTAAAATATAGGAAAAGCTGAAACGTTATTTAAAAATGAAATCCTTATGTAAAAAATAATTACTTTCTCTCTCTCTCTCTCTCTCTCTATATATATATATATATATATATATATATATATATATATATATATATATATATATATATATATATATATATATATATATATATATATATATATATATATATATATATACATATATATATATATATATATATATATATATATATATATATATATATATATATATATATATATATATATATATATATATATATATATATTATTTTACAGAGCCCTTTTCAAGGAAGGGCATAAAAAAGGAAGAAAGCTCACTCAGACTCGAACCTAACACACATCTCTTAGGTGAGCACAGAAGAAAACCTAAGTGATGGTAGAGAGTTCCACAGAACAGAGATGGCTAAATAGACGGAGGCACCACAACTGGCTGGTTTGGGGTTTCCAGCATCCACACAAAATTCGTGCGAAAGCAGGACACCCCTTGTGCAACGAGGATGACGCAACGGTGAATGAATGCGAGATGCCAATTTCCTCGAGCACCTACCATTGTAGCAGCTATAGAAAAGAGATAGTGTACCAACGTCACGTCGTAGAGATAATGGATCAAGAGAGTTTGAAAGTAACTTTAGGCTCAACCCTATCCAGAAGAATGGGGGAATTGGAGCCCCCCCTAAATGTGAGAACAGTACTCCATACAAGGTTGAATAAGACCTTTATATAATTGGGGTAACTGCTCAGTAGGAAAAAAAATAGGACGATAGTGGGAAGAGTCAGAGAGGCTACCTTTTCCCGGGATCGGCTGAACAAATGCGCGCTTCCAGCATTGAGGAAAAGTATTAGTATTAAGGCATAGAGAGTAGAGCTAAACGAGAACAGGCACTAACTTGGAAGCACACTCCCTTAGAACACGATAGGGAATGCCATTCGGAGCACTGGCCTTCTTGACGTTCATAGATTTCAGGATCCCATGCACCCGATCATGAGTAATTACAGGTAGAGACATGGGATACCTGAGAGGAGAAGGAGTAGAAGGAGGGATGTCAGAATCGAGCAGGCAGAAGAGATAACCTTTTCAGAGGGAGTATTAGCTACAGAACCATCAGAGCGAATAAAAGGAAAAAGGCAGATTTACAGACGTTATTTGAGATATTTTTGACATAAGGGAAAGATCCAATGTTGAAAAAAAATTATTTTCATCCGATTCTCCTGCAAATTTCAGTATAGATAGCTTTTAACCCGAAGAAAAAACTCCATTCCTAACTTTTTACGAGGGATTAACCGTTTAAGATATGTTTAAATCTACGGTGAGGCCACATAAAAAAATTTTTTGGTCTGAAATTTGGTTAGCATATTTTAGAAAGAGCTACAAAAGTTTTTAGCAGAGTTTTCTCTGTGTTACAGAAAAAAATTTATATGCCCCTACTTGATTAGGTGTGAAATTTTTTTTCCAATTTTGAAAAATTCACACTTGACAAAAAGAATTAAAAAAAAACTGTGTTAATTTATTTTTTATTTTTGGAGGGTCTATAGAGGAAGGACAGGGCTACAAATTTCATTAAATATTTTATTTGTTGTTTTTGAGATACAGCTTATCGAAAATGTCAATTATCTACGAAGTTTTAAAATGTCCAAAGTTTGAGAGGCTGTATCTCGAACCAAACATCTGTGATGGAGAAATTAATTGAATCTTGGATTTTGTTCACTTGAGTTTGGTCTTTTTGTGATTTGTGTTGCTGAAATAAATGTTTTTTGTGGAAGGAGTGCTTGGATATGATGCTTTTTATGTGAAATGAGCTGTTGAAATATGTGAATTTTGTGTGCTATGTGTTTGAAGCTTGGCGCTAATGTGAAATATCTTGCTGGATCTGTGTGTTGGTGTTGAGAATTATGTATTTGAGCTTAGTGATTTGTGATTGGTACTCCTGAAATAATGTTTTGTGATATGTATTTGTGAAAATTTGTTTGAATTTTGTGATTAGGAAGTTGAATTCAATGTTTTGTGAATTGTAATGTCTGAGTTCTGTGAAATTTTGTGTTTTTGCGCACTTCAACCTGTTGTTTTTGCGACCTGTGGGTGTGAAGCTAAGTGAAAATTGTGCTTTGTGGATTGATAATGATGTCTTTTGTGATATATAATGTTGTTGTATAGTGAGTTTTTGGGGATGGTGTGTGTGTGTGAAATTGATGTTTAGTGTTCTATGATGTTGAAATTAAATGAATTTTGGAATTTGCTTATTTGAAATATGGACTTTGGTTATTTGGGTTTGATTTTTTTGAGGATTATGCTAATAAAGTTAAGTGTTTTTGCGAATTGTATGAATGAAATTCGGTTAATTTGTGGTACTGAATTGATGAGATTAAGTGATTTTTGTTAATTATGTGAATGAGAATGATGTTTCTGCAACCTGTATTGTTGAAAATACGTCAACTTTGTGCTTTGTGTTCATGAATTTAATGTTATTATTGTGGTTTGTCATGCTGTGCCTGTGCATAGTTGTGATTATGTGTCGGTGTTTGTTGTTCTGAAAATGCTGCTTTTGTTATTTGTGCCGCTGAGACTGAGTGAGTTATTGATTTATGTAGTTAGGCTTAATGTTATTGTGATTTGAGTCTGTTGTAATGAGGTTCTTGAGTACGATGCTGAGAGTTTTTTGAACTTTGCATCTTAGACTTTGGTGACCTTGTGTCTTGTAACACTGGACAAGTGTGTTTTGTGATTATGTGTTTGAGCTTACGGTTTTGTGAGTTGTGATTGTGTGTTTAAGTTTGTCATTTTTGTGTATTGTGTTGATGAATGTTAGTGTTTTTGAGGTTTGTGTAAATGAGATTAGTGTTTTTATGTCTGTGATGATGCTGATGAGAAAATTTGCTCTTTGTGTGTATGAGTTTGATGATTTTGTATGATGTGCTTTTGAAATTGTTGCTTATGCGAAGTGTGCTGTTGAAATTAGGTGATATATGTAGTTTGTGTGTTTTAGATAAGTATTTTATGTAAATTATGTCTTTCAAATTGGTGTTTTTGTGACTTGGGCTCAGGGTATAAGTGAGTTTTGTGCATTTGGTTATGGTGACTTGTGTTTTGTGATGCTGGAGATAGGTGTTTTGTGTTTTTTGTGCTAATGAGTTTGTCCCTTTTGTGACTATGGTTTTGTGTTTGTGTGTAGTTGCGTGTGTGTGTGCGCGTGCACCTTGATCTGATTGATGTCTATGTTTTTATGTTTTCCGTGTTTTAATGTTTTTAAATTTTTTTTTTTTTGTTAATTTAATTTTTTTTTATTTTTTAATGTATTTTTTTTATTTTTTAAATGTTCTTTTTTATTTTTATTATTTTTTTTAATTTTCTTAATTTTCTTTTCATTTTTGTATAAAAACAAATTATTTACGATGTTTTTTTGAAAAATGCGTAAATACATAGACCCTGTATACCCTGTAGACCCTGTAAACCCTCTGGAGGCTCCCACAACAGAGTAAGTGAGGGATAGCCCCAATACCAGTCCACCTTGTTTTCAGTGTTTTTAGTGCTTTTTTAATGTTTTTTTGTATTATTTTAATGTTTGTTAATGTTTTTTTCATTATTTTAATGTTTTTTATTTTTTTTTAAAGTTTTTTTAATTTTTTTAAATGTTTTTTTTAAATGTTTTTTTTTTTTAATGATTTTTTTATTTATTTTTTATTATTTTTTAAATTTTTAATGTTTTTTTAAAAGTTTTTTTAATTTTTTTAAATGTTTTTTTTTTTTATTTTAATGATTTTTAATTTTTTTTTTATTTTAATGTTTTTTAATTTTTTTTTTAGTTTCACCAAAAATTACTTCGTTTTCTTTTTATTTTGTATTTTTATTTTTATTTTAGTATTTTTATTTTTATTTTAATGTTTTTTATTTTTATTTTTTTTTAGTTTCACCAAAAAATTACTTCGTTTTCTTTTTCCTTTCGCTGTATGTATAATAAATATGGTGAAAAAGCCTTATCAAGATATAAAGGGCGAAAGTAATCAGAGATAAGAAAATTATTGGCAAAAAGATGAAATCGTTCCTTACTTCCCATTGTCTCGGTGGCGTGATGACCTAAGTACCTGCTCAGCGATCACAAAGTCGTGAGTTCGAACCTCGGATTTACTTATATAAAATTGAATTTTTTGTTCTGGAGTTTAAAATTTATAACTAAGAGAAAAATGTGGATATATGTTCTGTGATGACGTCACTCATGTGACAAATCAGCTTCGATTAATCGATCGATATGTTGTCCGATTAATCGGTCGATATTTCGTTCGATATATCGAACATGAAAAAATTGTAAAATCGTTTGTCCAGGTAAAAAGCCGCCTAAAATCCGGGCTATGCCAAAAATCGTGGCATAAAGATAGAAAAATTGGTGAAATTTGGTGAAAAAAATTTGGTGAAAAAACCCAAAGTGGGCCCGAAACCCCTGAAGAGGGGTCAAAACTTCTCAAAGAGGGGTCAAAAACCCCCAAAGAGGGGCAAAAAGCCCCCCAAATGAGGGTCAAAGAGTTACCTGAAGAGCTGTCTGAAAAACGCATGTGCGTTTTCTCAAGCTGTTTATCCGGTTTGAAAACCGGGAGTCTGTGATAGGGCCCCCCTATATATATATATATATATATATATATATATATATATATATATATATATATATATATATATATATATATATATATATATATATATATATATATATATATATATATATATATATATATATATATATATATATATATATATATATATATATATAATATATATATATTATATATATTATATAATATATATATATATATATATATATATTATATATATATATATATATATATATATATATATATATATATATATATATATATATATATATATATAAATTTATATATATATATATATATATATTAATATATATATATATATATATATATATATTATATATATTATATACATATATATACATTAATTTTTATATGTATATATATATATATATATATATATATTATATATATATATATATATATATATATATATATATATATATATATATATATATATATATATATATATATATATATTGCTTACCTGTAAAGGATATAATTTGTAATAAGTTAATTAATTCCTCAAGCGAATTAAAAGTTTCAGAGGTTATTGCAAATATTTGTTCGTTCGTCTCATTCAAATAACACTTTATCTCTAGTGGAAATGGCACTTCTTCCTAATATATATATAATATATATATATATATATATATATATATATATATATATATATATATATATATATATATATATATATATATATATATATATATATATATATATATATATATATATATATATATATATATATATATATATATTTATATATATATATATATATATATATATAATATATATATATATATATATATATATATATATATATATATATATATATATATATATATATATATATATATATATATATATATATATATATATGCTCAGAAAACCAAACATTCTGAATGATACGTAATGAACTTCTGTACAATTTCGACCATTCACTATAGAATGAACATATTTTAAAAACTCAACACACTAAAATAAGTGCATGGCATACACCCATTTAACATTTCCAAGGTCATTCGACATGTGTCCCTTTAAAAGTCTTTTTCTCAGGAACCGCTTGGAATTTTAAAAAACTGATTACAAATTTGGAATCAGCATAGATTCTACTATAAAACTTTACTTAGAATTTGTCCCCCCCCCAAAAAAAGTTAAGACCCTACTCTTGGAGGATCCCCTTAAGCATATGTATATATATATATATATATATATATATATATATATATATATATATATATATATATATATATATATATATATATATATATATATATATATATATATATATTATATATCTCGACCATCGACATAATTGATTCAAATGATGAGGATAAAAATATTCAAGGAACTGTTTGTGAGGTAAATTCCCCTAAGTGTAAAAAAAATAAAAGAGCCAGAACTAACATCATCACGGCCTTCTTATCTGCAGCTTTGGATAGAACGCAGATGTCTGATCGGACCACCACATGTGTTCTAATCAATGCTGGCTGTTTTTTAGGCCATGATGGAAACAAAGTAAAATACAATTCGGTCTTCTATTCGTCGTCAACGAATGACACAAAGGAAACGCATATCAACACATTTAAAGAAAGAATTCAAATCAGAGAACCCATTGTGAAGTAGATGCAAGATTTAACATCAAAAGATTATGTTGATTGGCTTCCAATTCTGATATCTGAAAGGAACACAATATAACTATTGGATGCATCAAAATTAGAAAGTGGAACCTTAGTTAATATGGCTAATGCTGTAATTAAAGCAATTAAAAAATGAAATCTTACTGATTAAGTCGTTGGAATGTCTTCTGACACAACGTTTTCAAATACTGACCGCCACAAAGGAGCACCGCATATTAATTGAAAATAAGCTCCAAAACTTATATCTTATACTATATCTTCCATGTTGGCATTACATCTTGGAACTGATTCTTCAAAGTGTGTTTTCAAATGTTCTTGGTGCTTCTTATGGTAATGAATTTATCCTATTCAAGAGGTTTCAAGCTAATTGGAAATTTTTTTTTCAAAATATCTTCATCACTGAACTACAGTGCGGTACACTAGCAAAAATATTATTTGATATTAAAGAGTATATAATAGAATGGGCAATGAACGAGTTCCGTGAAAGAGAGTATTTGAGGTGAGATTACCGTAAACTAATTGAGTTGGTAATTTTTTCCTTGATGGCGTACCTCCTTATTGCATCCGATTCCATGCTCCTGGACCAATGCATTGGCTAGATGGATGGGTAAGGTTATAATCCAGGAAAGTATGTATGTTTCAGAACCAATTTCATTTAGCAAAGACAAAAGAGACTGGTCTTCAGATAATTTGTATATTTACAGAGAAGGTTTATGCAAAAATGAGTATAGATGCATTTAACCCTGAGGCAGCTCCTTGGAACGATGTTGATCTATAACATACCTTAAATCTTTGTGAGAAAATAGACGCAAAGTAGGAAATGATGCTTTAAATAAACTTTTACAACACCTTTAGTATCTTTGGGAAGAATTAATTGCACTTTCACTGTTTAATGCAAAAGTGTCAACAAAAATTTAAAAGGAAATTGTCACTGCAATCATAGATTGAGCTGGCGTAAGTGGAGAACCTGAATGCTCACCTCCAAAACAGATTACAATTTCAAAAACATCAATATCCAAGACTTTGCAACACGGAGGAGAATTGTTTTTTTCAGAAATTGAACTTTAAAACAGCATTTTTACATACAGATCCTGAAACCTGGCTAGAACGAGATGACTATCAAAAAGGAGTATCCATTATATAACACCAATATCAGTTACCAATGATTTTGCATTAATCCAAGAAAATAATAAAACATTAACAAAGAATGAAGAGCAACTCGAAATCATACTCCAAATAGTAACAGAACACAGAAAACTATTCCCAGATAATAAGAAGTTAACATTATTGGGGCAAACTAGGCATGAGCCATGAGCGGTTAATACTCCTACGGGAGGGGAGCCTGGACAATTGCTCTCAAGGTAAAACTATGACGATGATGTACAATATGTTCTAATTCATCAATTCTTAAAATATTTTAAACAAAGTGCTTTCAGAAGGTAGGAGTAAGACTTTAAAAAAAAAAAAAAAAAAAAAAAAAAAAATTCCATATATATAAGAATATATATATATATATATATATATATATATATATATATATATATATATATATATATATATATATATATATATATATATATATATATATATATATATATATATATATATATATATATATATATATATATATATATATATATATATATATATATATATATATATATATATATATATATATATATATATATATATATATATATATATATATATATATATATATATATATATATATATATATATATATATATATATATATATATATATATATATATAATACATTATATTTATATATATATATATATATATATATATACATACATATATGTATATATATATATATATATATATATATATATATATATATATATATATATATATATATATATATATATATATATATATATATATATATATATACATATGAGTGTGTGTGTGTGCAAGATGCGTGAGTGCGTGCGTGCGTGTGTATGTGTTTAACTCTGCTTGCTCTCGTGCTACCTTCAACAGGAATGCTACGTATAGGAATTACCGTCGTCTTCAAACTTCAAAAATCTTATGTATCTCATATTTATTTAGCAGTCATTTAACTAAAATTCATTTCTCTAAACTTTCTGGTTTCTCTTCCTTATACTCATTCTTGCATTTTGCAAAAATGTCAGTTCTAATTTTGCTCCTATCCTCTTCTCATTCACAAGTATTATAACGTCACAATTTCTGTGTTTGCTTCCTGCTTTGGCTGAAGTCTTCGCACACATTTTTGCTTCTAAATCCATCTTAGAAAAATCCAGTACTATTCCTCTTCCTTCAACCAACTAGAACTCAATTATACCTAATATTCAAATATAACTTCTTCTAGAGTTTAATACTAAAAATTCGTAGTTCCCTGATGTTTACCCTCCTGTGGTTCTCAAAACTTGTGCTTCTGAACTTTCACCATGCCTTAGAAATCTGTTTCATTTTATCTCTCTACTTCTATCTTAGCTTCTTTCAGAAAACGCTCATTCAACCTGTGCCGAAGAAGGGGGGCACCTCTCAAAATTCTACCTATCATTCTAAAGTAATTGGATCTATTCTTAACTAGGAGATTTGCAATAATTTCAAGTCTTCCAATCTTATCTCTGATCTCCAATATGACTTTCATATAGTATGCTCTACTAGTGATTTTCTTACCCTTCTTACTGACTTTTATGCTATACATATCGAAAACCTTCGATAGAATCTGGCAAAAAGATTAGATTTCTAAACTGCCCTCTTTGTCTTTAGTTTCTAAACTTTTCCACTTTTGAAAATTACCCTGGTCTCTGTGACTTTCTCTGTGATTTCCTTTCCAGTCTTTCTATTCCAGCTGTTGCAGACGGCGACTATTCAATCTACTAATAGTGGTGTTCCTCAGGGATTTGTCCTATCCACAATTCTTTTTTTTTTTATCTTTAACTTTTCTTTAAAGACCTTCTCTCTTATTTCATTACTTATCCAATCCTTTGTCACTGACCACTCTTCATTATTCTCTTTCATTTTGAAACCCTCTCCTCCCAAAAGCGTTAACTTACGCTAGGAAGGAAGCCTTGGAGCAATTATCCTCTGATACTTATATTTCATATTGGGAGACAGAAATCATTGTCGTTTTTAATGCCTAAAAAAAAACTCAGGTTCTCCACATCTTAACTTGACACAACCTTCTTTACAACTATGATATCTTCGAAACAACTTAAACCTTCTTTTATATTTTTTAGTTTTTTTTATCGTGACCTCTCTTGGAAAGATCGCATTATTTCTCTTAAAAATAAGTTTCTCTTAGATTGGACGTTCCGGGACGTCTACAAAATTTCTTCACCCCATCCCACTTGTTTCCTCTTTATTGGGGTCCTATTCAACCCTATATAGAGTACGTACGCTTCACACATTTTACTTACATATTTCTCTTTGAAAAGGATTGAGTCTAGGGCTTTCCGACTTATCAATTCTTTCACTCTCACTATATCTCTCTGGATTCTTTCTATCAGTCATATTGTACTATCACTCTCCCTACATCTTCTTTTTCAACGGACACTGCTCTCTAAACTCTCTCGTTGGATACTTCCTTCATTAAGAAGGGCTCGTGGGACACGCCTTTCTGCACAGTCTTTCTCTGTCCACTTCACTAACCCTAGACTTAACCGAAATGTTCAATCTTACTTGTACTCCACATGAAAACTCTTGAATGTATTCATTTCAATGTTTTTTTTCACCATTCTTTGATTTGAACACCTTCAAACGCATTGTATCAGGACTTGTTGGCCTTTAATTTAACTTGAAACTTTATAGAATATTCCAACTCTGGTAGAAATTGGAAGGCCTCTGCTCTATATATATATATATATATATATATATATATATATATATATATATATATATATATATATATATATATATATATATATATATATTATATATATAATATATATATATATATATTATAAAGTATTTTATAGATTAGACACATTAGTAAACTTAAATTAGGAGTTTATATATAAACATTTAAGAATCCGAATACATTTGTATATATATTATTTTAGTTTTTATGCTTCACAATTATATTATTATTATTTTATTATTATTATTATTATTATTATTATTATTATTATTATTATTATTATTATTATTATTATTATTATTATTATTATTATTATTGTTATTATTATTATTATTTGGTAGAGAGGTTAAACTCTGAGCCTATAAAAGGAAAATGTAGTTAGTTATAGAGAACCAGAATAGAAAGTACCTTGACTTTCTTAACATCGAAAGTACTTTGACTTTCTAAGAGACAGAAGATATTTTGATCTTCTAATAAGAGAAAGTTTGTTCTCTTCTCTCTCTAGGTTAGCCTAAAATGATTACTTTGAATCATTCGGCAAACATATAATATAGTACTTTGACTATAGAGGAGAGGTATACAAAAAGAGTCGGGACTCTTGGACGAGGAGAGAGCCTTATCCTATACCTTAAGAGAATTGTAACTTTGTACATTCCAGCCTCACTGAAATGAAACATTGTTCAACTTAGTTTATATACTAGAGATAGTTTTGTATATTTACATTAACTTTATGATACACATATAATATCTATTTAAATTTAATATTGTATAAATCCTTAAGATTCGCTCATTGTCACGCTTACCAAATGTCCATTGATTATATTGTAAATATTATTTCCTATTTGTATAATAAATATCAAAAAGCATTACTCTTTTATTGAATCCACCAATATCAGGAATTTGTTCATCTCACCTTATTTTTATTCTGTAATTTGCAACTGGGCTCTTAACATATAAAACTAGTCTACAATAGGGTTCAGGGGCAAACTTTACATTGAGTGGCATCGGTGAAGACATAAATACACACATTTTAACTTTACAGTGCTTGGCAACAATGAAGACAGAAATACACACATCCTAACTTTACACTCAGTGGCAGATACACGTCCTAACTTAGCATTGAATAGCATCAGTGGAGATATATTTGCACACATTCCTTACATTTTTATATTATTTATTAAAATCAAATTCCAAAGACTGGTGATTTCAATAAAAGAGTATTGTCGTTGTTAAAATATATATTTAATATAGTCTTTTGTCGTATATTATATTTGTATTAATTTTTATAATATTCACGATGGCAGAATCAAATGTAGAAGTAAATGTTCAAAATGAAAATAATAATATGTTACAGTTCTCAAATTTTGTAGGTAAACTACGTTCATTTAATGGCAAAAATAACTTTAAAAACTTTATTAATCAATTTAATATGAGGTCAAAATTAGAGAATTGGGGAGAAGATATAAAGGTTAATATTTTAAGATGCTTCTGTATTGACTCAGCCCAAACGTACCTAAATGCTCATCCAGAAACAGAAGAATTTATCTTTGATGAGTTAGTCGCATTTTTATCCAAAAGATTTGATATAAAAATTAGTAAACAAGAAGCCTATTCAAGATTCACCTGTTTAAGACAAGGACAAAAAGAATTACTATCAAGCTCACCTATCCTTATACATCCAAATTTTGATCATCCTTTCAAACTCCATACAGATGTGTCTGATATAGCTATTGGAGCTGTGTTAACTCAAGATGTCGATGGTATGGAAAGACCAGTGGCATACTT
>SEYY01014222.1:12500-21231 GCA_009176605.1 Armadillidium nasatum | reverse complement strand
TAATGCTCCGGCAGCTTTTCAGAGAGCGATGAATGTTGTTATGAGTGAATTCCCTTGTAAGAATGTGATGGTGTTTATAGATGACATACTAGTGATGAGCGAATCTTTCCCTGAGCATTTGAAGTTGGTGAATGATGTGTTGAAAAAGTTGGAGGATGTGGGCGTGAAAGTGAAAGTTGAGAAATGTGAATGGTTTGCGGATGAGGTTGAATTCTTAGGACATAAGGTAAGTGCGACTGGGTTAAAGAAAGCTGATAAGTTTATTGAAAAGGTTCGGAATTTTCCGAAGCCTAAGAATGTACGAGAACTGAGAGGATTTTTAGGGTTAGTAGAGTTTGGAAGGAAGTTTATGAAAGATTGTTCGGGAGTGATGAAACCTTTGACTGAATGGACTGGAAAAAAGAAAAGCACGATTGTAAAGTGGAACGATAGAATGAATGAAGCATTTGAGAAGTTGAAAGCTGAAGTTGTGAAAGATGTAGAATTGGCATATCCGGACTACAGTGAGGATGCCAAGCCACTGGAAGTATATACAGATGCAAGTGGGTATTGTATGGGAGGGTGCTTGATGCAAGAGCAGGTGATTGACGGGATTGAAAGAAGACGAGTGATTGCTTATGTTTCAAAAGCATTTAGTATGACGGAGCGAAAGTATTCTACGATTGAAAGAGAGTTGGCTGCTTTGAGGTTTTGTTTGAAATCATTGCGTCCGTTTTTGTATGGAATAAAGTTCGTGGTACGAACAGACCATCAACCCTTAGTATATTTGCAGCGAATGAAGACGGTTGATAGTAGACTTGCGAGGACGTTGGAAGATTTGAGTGATTTTGATTATGAGGTGGAGTATGTTCCGGGTGAAAGGAATGTGATTGCGGATTTGATGTCTAGAATGCCTGGGAGTGAAAGTATGAATGAAAAGTTGGTGATAAATCCTGAGTTTTTGCCTAAGGGATTAATGATAGGGAAAGAAAGTCGAGGTGGAGGGGATTCTATGTTTGAAAGTGTATGGTATGGTTTACAGGATTTAGCTAAAGATCGGTTAATTGAAAGAGTGCCTGAGAATATAGATGAATTGCGAAAGGAAGTTATGACTGAGGTATGTAAGAGACCTGAACAAGTAGGGATTCGGAAGGTGAGACAGTATATGAAAGAGTTAAAAGCAATGTGTAATGTAGGGGTACTTCCGTTACAAGAAGTATTGATTGTTGTGAGTAAATTGTTTAAGGTAGTCGTATGTGTGCATTATGGTGGGGAGAAACCTGTACTTTATAGGAGTGAGGGTATTGCTAGGAATAGTATAAGTGAGCTTCATTTGCAATGTTTATGTGGGGTGCATTATAATTGGGTAGTAGAGAAAAAGTGTTATGATAGGAAGCATGTTTTGGAAAAAGAAGTAGAAGATTGTATCATGGAAGATAACGAGAGTGTGAAAATGATTTGTCCTGGCGAGATTGAAAAGGTGGTGTTTTGCGAACATGGAATAAGTGGAAGAATGGCAGTGAAAGTGCAAGTGTATGGAAAGGTGTATTGTGGACTGATTGATACTGGAGCTCAGATTTCTTTGGTGAATGCGTCGGTTGTACAAGAGATTGAGCACGCAACGCAGCAGATACGGAAGGAGTAGTATAAATGTAAAGATAAAGGGAATTGGGTCAGGTGAGTTAGTAGCTTGGGAAGAGGTTTTGTTACAGGTAGAGATAGGAACACTAGGGAGAGTTGACCAGAGGTTTATTGTGCTTGATAAAGAACGTATGCCATATTGTTTTTTGTTTGGGATCGATTTCTTACGAATGAATGGGTTATCGGTAGATGTAGGGAACGAAAGATTGTTGAAAGGAAATAAAGAGGTAGTTAGAATGCAAAAGGAGGATGTGTGTGTGATTGAGTTTGTGGGATTGGTGAGAGTTGGTGTGGGGGATGAAGAATTATTAAGCATGAATGATATCGAAGTAATGCAAGAGGCATGTCCTATGGTATGTGAACTGAGAAAATGTATTTTGTTGAATAAAGAAGTGTGTAGATGGGATCAATTGATAGAAGATTTTAGGATATTTGCGAAAAAGTTTGTTGTATGTGAGAATGTGGTTTATTATATTAGGAAAGTACGGGAAGAGGATTTATATGTACCCGTGTTTTCTGTGGTTGGGACTGTTGGGATGGCATTAGTGATCCACCGTAGGTATGGACACATGGGTAGGTTCAAATTGTGGGAATGTATGAAAGAGAGAGTGTTTAATCCTTGGTTGAGAAAGATCGTGAATGATGTAGCGACTACATGTGAAGAGTGTCAGAAAGGAAAGTATCAGAGAATGTATGTTACACCTCCTGTGTTACGAATGAATGTGAAAGAACCTTTTGAGTTAGTAGTGATTGATTGCGTATCTTTACCGGTGACTACGAGTGGATATGTAGGGATGGTCGTGATGGTGGATCATAAGAGTAAGTTTGCGTATGCAGTGCCTGTGAAGAATAAAACTAGTGTGAATGTAGCTAAAGTAGTGAGAGAGGTTTTGTTGCCAATGTGTATGTGTAAACCGAAGCGAATGTTGAGCGATAATGGTCCGGAATTTGTAGGGCAGGCGTTTGAGCAAATGTTGAGTGATTGGGGGATTGAACATGTAAAAACGACTCCGTATATGCCTAGTTCGAATGGGTTGGCCGAAAGAACGATACGAACGTTGTGTGAGATGCTAAGAATGATGAGTGAAAAAGAGAATGATTGGGATTATTGGGTAGGAAAAGTGTTATGGGCATATAATATGACTGTACATAGGGCTACTGGTATGTCTCCGTGTATGTATGTAATGAATTTTGAGAAGTTTGTAAGACCTAGGTTAGGATTGTCTGAAGGGGATAAAGAGTTATGGAGGAAAGGAAGTTTGAAGTTTGCAAGTTTTGAGGTAGGGGATAAAGTTTTGAAAGAAGTGATTGAGAAAGGGAGGTTGAATGTGAGTAAGATGAGAGAAAAGTTTGAAGGGCCGTTTGTTGTGAAACGGGTTATGCCGAATGGAGTTAGTTATCTATTAGAGATTGAAAAAGATGGTAGAATGAATGAAATAAGAGCGCATCAGACGCAGTTACGGCCATGGAGGGAGCCGCCTGGGTATGTGAAGGCTCACCCAGTGTATGGGTTGTTAGTAAACGAGGTGGATGAGGTGAAAGAGGTTGATGAGCATGATTCATGGTTGGAGGACAAATCTTTGGTATTAGTGGAGACTCGGAGTAAAAGAAAGAAAAAAATGAGTAAGCATAAGAGATTTGTTGAAAATGAAAGTAGTGTGGATGAATTTTCTGGGTTTTGGTGGGACAATGAGAATGCGGATGTGCGAACGATGAATCAGACTTATACTTTGTGCAAGTTTCCATTGAATGAGAGAGAAAGTATATTAGTAGGATTGAGAGAATTTAAAGAGAACAGTGTGTATATGGAAGCGAATGATTTGAGTAATTTCTGTGTGGAGTTGGAAGAAATAGTGAATGAAATAAGAGCGAATGTAAGAGTTACTGAGATTGATAACGAGATTGCTGAGATGTCTGATAATGAGATTGCTGAGATGTCTGTGTGGTTAAAAGGAAAATGAGAATGTAGGGAGAGATGGAAGTAGTGAGAAGAAAAAGAGTGAAAAAGTGGTAGACTATGAGAGACCTTGTACTAGGAGTAGAGGTACGGTGAAAGAGTATGATTGGGTGATGAAAACGGTGTTGTAAATGAAGGATGATTGGGGATAAATATGATACAAACTTAGGTGGGAGGGATGTGGTGTTTAGGATGTTTTAGGTGAGTATGTCTGTAAGTCTTTTCCAGTAAGGCAGGCAGACTTGAGGGTACGGTAGGTGAAGAGGGTCTTTTTTTTTGTGTTTGTATCATATTTCTTATTATTATTATAATATTTATATATATTTATTATTTATTTTTTATCATTATATATATATTTTTTTATATGATTGTTGAATGAAAGGCATGAGTGGTGAGTGTCCAGGCGGTTTCAGGGAATCTATCTTTTCACCTCCTGTTTCTCTAGTTTTAATAACCTTCTATTCTGTCTTTTTTTGTTTTAGTCGTCTGGCATTCCCCACTCTGTGTGAAAGGGAGTGATTGTGGTTTTGTATGTAAATGGTTTATTATGATTTTTTTTCTTTTTTTAGGTTAATGATTGAAATTTTGTTTTGTTTGAGTAGATTGAAGAAGTGAAGAAGTATTGAGTGAGACACAGGATTTTCTGGTAAACAGGTACTAATTTTTATAACCTTATTATTATCCTTGTTATTATTTGTTATATGATTATGATGATGGTTATTATTTTATTATTATTATTATTATTATTGAAATTATTATTATTATTATTATTATTATTATTATTATTATTATTATTATTATTATTATTATTATTATTATTGAAATTATTAAAATGAAGTGTATTATTTATTATTATTATTATTATTTATTATTATTATTATTAATATTATCATTATTATTAGATGTTAAGAAAGAGGGTTTTTCTTTCTTTCCAGCTCAGCTGCACTGTGGGTTGGAAAGAGAAGAAAAACTGAACGGGAACTCCGTTCAGTTTTTTTCTGTGACTGGATTTTTTTTGTGACTGAAGTTTTTTTTGCTTTCAACAATCATTTTTTGCTTTTTGCTTTTTGCTTGATTTGCTTCCTATGCTTTGATTTCCGTGAAGGCCAACAGTGAATGACTTTATAATATCCGGTTACGGTATGATCTATTAAAAACAGATAAGCCTGTTTACTGTGAAATTTGCATGGTTTGCATTTGAAGGCTATCAATTTTTTTGTATACCTACAGAAGAAAAAAAAAACATTAATTCAAACAAAGCCACCTTATTTATCTTAGGATTGAGCCAACATTCTGATTGGTTGTGGTCCAGTGCAGAGGAAGATTATTTTTACGCGTACATTGAAAGAGGCCTGTGTAAAGGGGGGTAAAAATAAATTGGGAAATTGGGAGGGGAAATTACCGTACGGTAATTGTGAAATAAAAAACGTTGTTTTTTTATTATTTTCATTGTTTTTGTGATATTTTATATTATTATTATTATTATTATTATTATTTTATTATTTTTATTTTTATACACAATAAATTATTGCATATGCTTTGTTATCTTATGTATTAATATTATTTTATTTTTGTTAATTTATATTTATATTGCATCTTATATTATCGGTCCGATTATTATTGTTATATTTCTACATTTATTTTTTATATAATAAATTATTGTGTTTTGCTTTTTTTTCTTCACTGTCCTTGATAGAGAGCCTTAAATAGTTATTTTTTTTGTAACTGCCACAAAGACACATTTCACCATTAAAAAAAAAGAGGAAAGCCAAAATTTCATTAAAGAAGCCAGCTAAAATAATAATTTAATTTAAAAGTTAAAAAATATTAAAAATATTATATAAAATTAAATTTAAATCACTTATATAATAATAAAATTAAATAAAAAAAAAAAAAAAAAAAAAAAAAAAAAAAAAAAAAAATTAAATTTATAAGCGTACATAAATAAAAACAAATCATTATATATATATATATATATATATATATATATATATATTATATATATATTATATATATTATATTTTATTTTTATTTTATTCCATTACTCCTTCGAAGGATCTCATTACTTCTCTTTCTAAACAAGCTTCTAAGAGGTTGGGTGTTCTGAGAAACCTTCGTCACATCTCCCCAGATGCTTGATCTCTATAAAGGTGATGTTCGCCCCTGTATATAGTACGCCTCACACACCTCAGGTGGTTTCACTCACACAGCTCTACTTGAGAAGGTGGAGTCTAGAGCTTTTCGTCTCATCAACTCTCCCGCTCTCACTAACTCTCTCCAGTCTCTTTCTACACGTAGGATTGTTGCGTTACTCTCTCTATACTATCGATATTACTACGTACACTACTCTTTTGAACCCTCCCGTCGTATACCTCCTCCATTGAGAAGAGCTCTTGCGACGCAACACGCCTCTCTACACATTCTCATCCTTTCCTGGTTACTCTGACACCAGACTTAACCGCCATGCTCAATCTTACATGCACTCTACTGGTAAATCTGGAACACACACCTTTTATTTCTTATCCCAACTTACTTTGACTTGCACACTTTCAAATGATATATATATATATATATATATATATATATATATATATATATATATATATATATATATATATATATAAATAAAGCGGCTCCGTAGTTCAGTATATTGAACACTAGCGTAGCAAGCGGGAGGTCCATTGTCCCAGGCCAGGTCGGAGTAGAGAAATTTGGGCAGTTCTCTCTCTTGCGCTTAGCCCTACCCACTTACGCGTAATAAGTACTACGTACTGACTGTGGGTGGATATATATAATTTAGCAGACTCCAGCAGTAAATAACATGTACTTGAAATGTTTTAAAACTTATTTTCTTTCCATCGTCTTTCTAATTATATAATTGAATACTTGTATAAATTTAACGTGCACAGAATTGACAAGAGAATTCCATGTGAACCAAAATGGCTGTTGAGACAATCCTATTCTATTATACGTACATTAAATAAATTGACTTAATAATAAATTAAAAAATAAATATTCGCGAGATGTTCAAGCGAGATATTTTATTCGTTTTAAACAATTATTTAAGCAAATAATTAAAACAATATTTCTCTGATGAACCAAAAAAAAGGGTAATTAATATAAAGAAGTCTTGTATTTGACTGACGTTTCCTCGAAAGGAAATCACTGCATAGGAAAATCAAGTCTCGAGTCTTGATTAACCAATTCACTTTCTTCTCCTCCACCTTTCATACATTCTAGACCAATCTTCAATCACTCAGGGACTGAGGCCTTACAACTGATAAGAGACCTCTATGTCCATTTGAACTGTCATGCCAGGATATAAGTTAAAATTCTTTATTATTAAAATGTAAAATTAAATCTTTAAATTCTTTAAAGTAACCGGTATACATAACATATTAATCCTTTCCCTGAAACATCTACTTCACCATAATCTGTTATTTCAACAAGTTCCACCCTCCAAATAAAATATTTCTTTCGAACATTCAACTCACAATAGCTCAAAAATTAGTACACTAATTTTACAAGTCAAATAAAGAGTTGATAAACTTTTTCTATTCTCATAGAAAAAGATAAGATAAATTGCGGAAATAGCAAACACTGAATTGAGGTTTTAATTTAAAAGAGGTGTAAATTGGATACAGAGTTCAATTCATAAAAACATCATTAAAAGATGGGAGCATTATTAGAGATCAATATTCATATTAAAATGAACAATCCATGAATCATCCGTGCTTGTGACTAATATCCATAACACTGGCATTACGATTACTGATTTTAAAAAGATGAATTTTTTTTTTTTAAATTTCCATTGAAGTATTATAGTGCTCTGTACTACAATTTTTTTGGAAGACTTTTAAATTTTAATGAAACTAACCAGTACTTAAATTGTAAATATAAGTTAAAGGCTGACAACAATTATATGACATAATTTAAACCTAATAGAATTGTTTTAATGTACCTATACAAGATAAATCATTAGATGTAAGAATAAAATCAGATATAATATTTTATAAACAAAATCTTTTTATATGATCAAATTTTGCATTTGTCCTATTTATTTACTTAAATAAAATTCTTTTATCATTAATAACATTAGAAGATTCAGCTCTAAGAAGTCGTATCTTCTTTAAATATTAAAGAGTCTGGAATAAAACACCAACATTAAAAGACATTGGATGAACACTGATCGTCCAAAACAACTGAAATATAGTCATCAACTGATAAGGAAATCAGCAATAAAGTTACAAAGACAACAGAAGCAAAGAGAGATGCCATAATTGAGAATAAAGTTTATACTCTGCTTTATTGAAAGATTTCAATATTTCCAATGAGGCAGAAAGATTTACCAATGTCTAAGAAACGAAGATCGAAAGGTCAGAGAGAAGGGAATGATTACTAGTAGAACATACTTGACAAAAACCATAATGACGCTTTGAATAAGATTCGAGAAATTAAAATGTTTCTAAAAATTAGTTTATGGTGCATTTGAAAACTAAAGAGAAACAGAGGTTGGAGAAATAGGGTGTAGGGTAAGGTGGATCCAACTTTTTCAGCAAAGGGTGAGTAAGAGGCATTCCAGCATTCCTTATCAGTTCAACCAAAATTTTGGGAAAATTTCCATGAAATTTGTTATATTTATAAAATTCAGAGAGAAAAATTCAACAGCATGTCTCTCACTGCTGCAGGTCAATCGGTACCGGATATATGACCTCCTAAAATTTGGTCAAAATGATCATTTTTGCAAAAGAAGCAAAAAGTCAACATTCAATATATCTGAAACTATGGCACCCTACAGAATTAGTTCTGGTACTATTTTAAAGTTCTTTAGTTGGCCAACAACTTTTACTCTATGCATATTGATCTTGCATTGACATTTGATGTAAAAACTGATTTTTTTGTAACCAGTTAATAATTGGTATATATATGTATACCGTAGAATACAAAAACAATTATCTTGGTTTTTAGTTTATTTTAAGAGCTTCAACCATTTATCTGAACCCTACTTAGCAAAAATAAAGATGATTTTAAGGAAATTGAGAGACTGAACATGTATGTGTCTTCGTCTTTATATTTTAAGTAAAAATTTACCTAAGTTGCAATAATAATAATAATAATAATAATAATAATAATAATAATAATAATAATAAAGAA
>SEYY01014222.1:0-7500 GCA_009176605.1 Armadillidium nasatum | reverse complement strand
CCTATAACCTACTTTGACTATTTTTAAAAAATTTTAAAAAAGGGCATTTTTGAAAAATGGCGTTGGGGTAAAATGAGTCACTCATGAATTTCCTTTTCTATTTTACTGTTAGTCCTTTGCAGGTATTTCTAAAAAGTATAAATCCTCTTCTAATGTCCTTTATCATTTTCTTCATTATCTGACCTTTCTCAATGTCATATATATCTACATTCTCTGGGTCTTTAAAAGCGATCTCATTTTCATTATGCTTCCCTCTTTCAGCTTTTCGCAGAAACTTTACTTTTACTTTATCATCAATTTGGCTTAGTACTTTTCCAACATTGAAGTATGGTTTAAGTTTTCCTTTCTGGAATTTTACTAAAACATTAGTCACCAGTATTAAATTCTCATGATATTTCATCAATACTTTCTTCTAAGTCAGGAAGTTTAGGCAGATCTTGAATCTCCTCTTGAGGTGTATCTCTCTGGTTGGTACCTAATGTAGAGGCATCTTGCAGGTCTTTCAAGGACACACTTTTTCCAGGATCTACATCAATCTACATCTACATCTTGAACATCAACATCTACATCTACAAGGATCTACATCTTTAACATCAATCATGGCTCTGGCAATATCATCCTGCCTATACATAATTATTCTTGTCCCCTCTTTCTTTTCATAGTGACGTGGCATCTGTAAGTTGAAGAATAAAAAAAAAATCATTACTAAAACTGTATTATTATTTCAAAAATTGAATGACCCATTTTACCCCAGAGTAAAAATCAATGTTTTTCCTTAAAACTACGCACTGAATTTGAATTATATTTAAGTATAGCTTACCTTAGGGATGTTATTAATGGATGTTCTTGCCTAAATATTCCTAAGTATTACGATTTTCTCTCGCCAAATCTTAATGTTTTTCAAAAAAAATGGCCTCAAATTTTTAAAAAATTTTCTGAAATATAAAATTTTTTTTTAAATTATAGGATAAGGTTTTTCACTAATTTTCACCTTAAACTACATTACATGTTATAGTACCATAATATAAGTACTAAAAAAATAAAATAAATGATTAAATAAGCCAAAAAAAATGTAAAAAAAAAAAAAGGGTTTTTTTTATATTTTATATATATATATATATATATATATATATATATATATATATATATATATATATATATATATATATATAATATATATATATATTTATATATATATATATATATATCTTGAACATTACCTGATGATCCAGAGAAAAATCGTTTTCTGAGACCAATTCTTCCATTTTTATTTCAATTTCAGACTTGATATCCATTTTTACTTTTATTTTAATAAAATACCTTTAAATAATTAACAATCTGTGAAGAAGAAGCAATTTTAATGACATTTTAAAATACATTCTGATATTAATATTTATTTCTGAGTGATTTTTTATACAAAAATAAAGCCTTTCCTAAGTGCAATTTATGATTTTATTTATATTTACATTAAAAATCCTGTCAATTTTGAAATTTTAATCTTTATGCCTTAAACTGCTTCTGGTTATATCAAGTAGACAATAATTAATATGAGTCTGTTGCACTGGCTTGAATATGAATAGAAATTATTTTTCACTCATTACAATGTTTGAACCTCTTTTTGGATACATTTTAACCACATTAAAATTAGATTCAGAGTATGGAAACATTATGGGGTTGAATGAATCTATATGAGAAGACATTTTTCTTTTTAGCAAATTATATGGAAAAGGGGCATTTATAGAGGAACATTCTACAGTCAAGAATTTAGATGTAGCAATATGTGAGATTAAGCCAGCATGAAGCAATAAGGAAAAAGGCCTAGTTATAATGGGTAAGTTTCACTTTCCCAAAATATATTGGGATGCTTTTTTATAGTGATGTCATAAATTAGGCTATCTATCAGTCTTCTTTGAGTTAAATCATTTGAAGCACTCAACAATTTCTTAATAATAATAATAATAATAAAATAATAATATCATAATCATAATAATAATAATAATAATAATAATAAAATAATTTAACAATTATTAAAATGTTTTTATTTAATAGAAAATAACAAGTACTGTAAAATGGGGTAAAACTAACCACCCTAAAAAGTAAATTTTAATCAAATTTCTTTTTATGAAAAAAAACTGATTCTCGTTTTTTTTTTTTTTTTTTGGTGGGGGGAGGGGGAGAATAATCTTCATATTTCAATGTTTTCTATAAAAGTAGTTTAATAAATGACAACAATAACTCAAAATAATTTCCCCCTTTTGAGTAGGCTTTTTTGACAAAATTTAAAATAAATTCTAAGGTCTGTCCTAAAAAAATATATTGAGTGCATAACCAACAAACTTAAAACATTTGAAGAACATGAAAGGTAAGTCTCAATTATCATTTAAAATAATGTAAATTTTCTTTAACATTTAGAAAATATTTGTTGTTCAAAAGCAGGATAAAACTAGCTACCACATGGGGTAATACTAACTAAAAAAAAATTTGTGATTATTATTATTTTACCAATCTAAGTGAAATTTTCAGAGGTTATAAAGTTTGGCATAATGCATATTTTTTATTTAGAACAATTTTCTGTATACCCTATGGATTTGATTCTGTACACAGGAAATTTTTTAAAAACTTTCACTTGCACAGCATCAAAATGGTTGGATTATACAAAAAAATTTTAAAAATAAAAAATGCATATTTTTGCCCAACTGTACAACCTCTACCAAGTTTATTTTATATACAACAATTTTTTTACTATTCATAGGGAAAAATTTGAAATTTTTCTCCTGTAATTAACCAAAATAATCGAGTATAAAGACATTTTGTTTTTACAGAGGTTATACAGTTGGGTGTGATATACATTTTTTATTTAGAAAGATTTTGCTGCTGGTCATAGGAAAAAACAATAATTTGAAATTTTTTCCATTGGAAGCAACAAAATGGTTGAATATATAAAAAAAAATTTAAATTTTTTTTTCAGCTTTGTACAGTTGGGCAAGTTACATATTTTTTATTTAGAAAAAAATTTGTATAACCAACCATTTTGGTATTATGCATGGGAAAATGTTTAAAAAGTTTCCTATGTACAGCATCAAAGTTGTTGGGTATATAAAAAATTGTTCTAAACAAAAAATGTGTATCTCGCCCAACTATACAACCTCTGAAAATTTCATAAACTTGTCACAGGCAAAAAAAAAAAAAAAAAAAAAAAAAAAAAAAAAAAAAAAAAAAAAAAAAAAAAAAAAATTGTGCCCAAAAATATTTATATATTTTCTGAAAAAAAATGACTTCATGATTCTAAGATTCGCAATAATTAGACTTTCTTTTGGGGAGCCATGAAAATTTCAAATATAACAAAATGAATATCAATGGTTTACTATCCACAGGTCAATAATCAAGTCTTTTTGACAAATTTGCATAAATTTTGCTAGCTTAGGTTAAGAAGTTTTCTGACCTTATATATCAATATTTTTTATATCAATATTTTAAAATTTCGGTTTCAATCGATATCCTTTATATCAATATTTTAAAATTATGATAGTCGTAATCTTAGTTGAACCTTCCCTTACATTGAGATAGGTCATTTATTTTAAGATGAATATTCAAGACATAAGTTTAATTTGTTCTAGAGATTGGTGTCTTCTTGCGTTTTTACAACATTTTAAATTAGTTCTTAGTGAAAAATAATGTGATAAGTGTAAAGTAAAATGTCAAATATCAAAAATAAATGGTAAAATTTTTTTTACTGCAGCAAAAATACATTGTGGTTTTAAAAGTACTGTTTCTCCCAAAAACTATTGGTTTTTGGATATTCATTTATCTTACGAAGATGCTATATATTATATATATATATATATATATATATATATATTATATAATATATATATATATATATATATATATATATTATTTTTTTTTTTTTTTTTATAAAATTTAACAGTAAAACAGGTGTCAAATTATGTTAGCATTAGCAAAACTACAGTGATTGACTGGTTCAACTTTTGCCGAGAAGTTTGTATTTTGGAATGTCTCACACTTTCAACCAAAGATCGGGGGAAAGGGTAAAGTTGTGGAAGTTGATGAATCTTTATTTGGATTAAGCAGAAATATCATAACATGTAAGCTCTTCTCTCTCTCTATCTTATATATATATATATTATATATATATATATATATATATATATATATATATATATAATATATATATATATATATATACAGTATATATATAATGTGTGTATATGTGTGGTGTAATACGGCAGGCAGTAGGACTTGTATAGGTTAGGCCTATCTTACAGCAATTTCAGTAGTTCAGGTTATGATAAGTCGACTAAGTACGCTAGAAAACTAATAATAATAATTATAGAAATAATTAGAATAATAGGTATACATGAAATGAAAACTAAATAATGATAACTCAAATATCAAAAAATTTGAATTGATATATTGTTTCGTATATCGATATTTTCAAAATTCGATATTTCTGAATATTGAAGGTCAGAAAACTTCTCAACCTTTACTAATTTTGCTACCCATGTGTCCAAACACATTTCCAAATACATATTTTTTTATTTCAAATTATTTCTAGATAATCTAAACTACTCTTATCCATTTATATTAATAAAAAGTACTACAGAATAGCCATTTTAAATAATATTTGTTAGTTTTATCCCATTTCATTTTTCCTTCACCTGCAATTTAAAAAAAAAAAAAATTTAAATATTAATTTTTTAATTTTCATATATTTTTATATTAAAATATTTATAAAGGTTCATATTTCTTTAAAAAAATGGTACATATAATTATATCATGCAATCCCATTTTTTCGTACTAAATACTCATACTAACCTAAAAATAGATAACTTAAACATAGTAACTAAATATAGTAATACTTTAAAAAAAACAACTGTAACCTAAAATTGTTAATAATATCCAATCCAGTATTTACGGCATCCCATGTGGATCATGTAAAGAGTTACTTCGGTGAGTGTCACATGTGATTTAGGCTGGTGTAAAAACCAGCATTACTATGATATGCAAACATTCAGTCATGCATCACCATTAATAGCACACCTAGAAACACAGAACCATCTAATTAAAGTAGATAACTTCACAATATTAAAATACATAAGAAATCATAACTTCAAAAAATACTACGAATCCTTCATAATTAAAAATAACTCAAACTTCAACAGAGGCTCAGGAAATTACAAGATAAACATAGCTAATCACAAATATAATGATCTGAAATTTTTAAGAAATTACTTGAGAACAGCAAATTTAGCACTTAAATTAGTTTTCTTCAAATTTCTAGCATAAGCCAATCATAGCAAATGGCTCCATTTGCACACATTTGTCTGTGATTAGTCTTGTTAGGCCCTAGTGGCTTATAACTGTCTCTTTTTCCTTATATTACACTTAGGTGGATATAGTAACTTATATTGGCCACTCAAAATAAAAACCTAAGAAAACCATTCAGCCTGTAGCCTAACAATAATAAACACATGCGGTAGGTTTAGGCTTTTAAATACAAATAAATAAGACTTATAAGGCTTACTTAGGCCTACTGAATCTATTAAAAACCAAAAAAACACAATTTCAAAACTAACACTGTTAACAATTACAATAAAGCCTTTGCAGCGGCCTATATTATGATTAGGAAACACCCGATATTGACCGCAATATAAATTACAATAACCGCTATAATAAAGACAAGAGAAACCAGGAACTTTCAACAAAACCGTTCAATAGTAAGTCTTAAATTTTAACTGGATCGTTGAAAAATCTGAATATAAATTCATTAAGCAAAACCTTTTGAAAGGTGTAAAAACTCTGGGTTTGAGCTTTTACTAAAAGACCTGAAAAAGAAGGGTCGTGATTAGTGTTACAATTAAAAAATAAGAGGAGACTTACTATGAACTTTTTCTAAAGGTTTTGTTGCTTTTGAAGTTCCTTCATATTTTGGTTGGTAGTTGATAGTTGAAGTAGGAAAATAATGAAGGCTTGATGGTGTTCTTAATTTTAATACAAAAATAATGACTCTGGATGGTTCAACAAGAACAAGAAGGGCAAGAACCCTAGCTAGCGGAAGTTGCCAAAACAGGTGCCAGCAAAAGTAGGATCAGAGCAGCTGGGACAGTAAATGCCGTATAGCTGTAGCTGTAGCTGTAGCTGTGCTGTTAAAGGATTGCGAGGCGAGGTCACTGTAGAAAGGCAAGAGCACTGTGAATAACGTCACTGCAGATTGTAGTAGATAATAAAGATGTCGAATTATCATACAATGGTCACTGGCAATCGATGAATAACGATAAAAAGTTTTAACAGGCACCATACAAAAAGCGTTGCAAGGCAAGGTTCGAAAAACTATCTGCTTTCTACCTAAGCGGTTGAAGCACTGCGACCAAACCACAGTATAGAAATCACAGTGGATGAAACAAGTGTGGAGAGCTCTGGCTACAGAACCCCCCCCCCAAAGATGGCAACGGTTAGAGACGAAAGCGAAGAGGAGGTCGAACCGTTCTGCCACTCTTTGTACGGCGAAGAATAGGTGGAGGAAGAGCGGTTCCACCAGTTGAAGTAGAGGAAGAAGAACCAGAAGAACGTTGTAAAGTAGGCGGTGCAGGCGGAGCTGGAGGTGAAGGAGGTGGCGGAGGTGAATCGGTCGAAGAAGAAGGAGGAGTAGGGAGAGTAGGAGAGGAAAGGCGATCTGGCACAAGTGGTGTTGGAAGCGCGACAGGAATGAGAAGAGGAGACTCTTCAAAATCATCCGGAGGATCCGGGGAAGATTCAAAAAAGCAGGTTTAAGCCTATCGACAGAGAAAACTTCCGTCCGACAAGGGAGCTGAAGAAGGAAGGTTTTCTCCCGACGACTTAAAACCTTGTAAGGCCCCAAATATCGAGCTTGCAGCGGAGCTCGATGAGCGTCGAGGCGTACGAAAACATGTGTACATGTTGCGAGGTCTTTCGGAATGAAAGAGTGTATGGAAGTGTGAGGGCGTGGAACAGAAGGTTTCCACGAAGCAGAACATTGACGGAGGCGAGAGAGATAAGTGTAAGGGTCGGAAGACGCAGGAGAAACCGAAGGGGAGAAATAAAAAAAAAAAAAAAATTTTTTTTTTTTTCCTTTTTTTTATATATTTTTATATTTTTTATTTTTTTTTTTTTTTTTTTTTTTTTTTTTTTTTTTTTTTTTTTTATAATTTTTAAAAAAAAAATAAACTTAAAAATAATTTGTAGCTAAAAATTTTTGGCTACTTGGTCTTTTTCCTGACCACTCCAAAAAAAAAAAAAAAAAAAAAAAAAAAAAAAAAAAAACAAGGGTGTGGCTTTTGGGTTTAAAAAATCTTCTTCCTGAATACTAGCAGACCACAATATAATTCTTTGGAGCTAGAACTATGGTTTAAGCTCTGCCATACTTTTGGCATTTATAGTAATTAAAAGACATTAACTACCATGGCCATGGAAAATAAAAGTATTTTAATACTTTATTAATTATATATATTTTTTCTTTTG
>SEYY01014221.1:7500-13206 GCA_009176605.1 Armadillidium nasatum | reverse complement strand
CTCTAAACAAACAATACATTGATCCACATTAAAGTAATCATAAAATTGTTTATTAAAAACTTATTCAATATTGCAACAAATTTTCATTTGATCAGAAGTGTATTTAGTTGTTTTATCGTTATCAGAAGTAGAAAAGTGAATCAATAAAATGACTCTTCATTTGGGTCTGAAGATTTTTTTGACTTTGGCGTTTCTAACAGGGATTTCTAAAGTTAAAATATTGAAAGAAAAGAATAGATTAATCAGAGTATTATACTTTATATATTACTATTTGATCCTGGTGATTACCATTAGCTTATTTCTTTTAAATACTTTTAATGTTTGTTTTATCGATATTTCATTCAAGGGAAAAATTCTCTCTATTTTAACTTCCTTAGAGAAAATAATCGGACCGTACTTTTGGATTAGCACTGCTACGTTTGTTACAATATACTCAAGAAAGTACTCCAAACTTTTTACTTCAGCAATTAATATTCTATTTATTTGTGCTAAAAAATTTCCAAGTCAAAGCAGTAAAAATTACGTACTTCCATTTCTTTTTGTACTCTATTTCATTTTCAATATTTGGATTGTCTTTTATACTCATTCTCAGAATATAGAAAGAACAGCAACTGATGTGGCTTACATTTTAGCTAGTTTGTTGGGAAATATTTATCTTATGAGTTTTCAACTCTTATATCAAAACGTAATACTTCAGCTATCTATTCTTATGGATTGTTTAAAAAATACTCTCCCATTAACTGTGGGAAGAATTAAACCCATTTTTCACAATGAAAGAGTGAAAAGTGGAAAAATACAAACAAAAGATTTAAAAAGATTTACTCGAAAAATGATGCTAATTCACGATACATCAAAGCAAATTTTTTCTTACTTCGAAGTCCCAATTTCGTTGGCTTTTATTATTACTTTATTTTACTTCATATGTCAAATTACAAGAATGGGAACAACATCAAATTTACATTCAATAAAAATGGATTCTGAAAACCAACTTCAAAATTTCTTAGCTCTCCTTAATGAAACTATATACCTCTTATTATCAATGTGGATTCCTGATATTATATATAAGAAGGTATATATATATATATATATATATATATATATATATATATATATATATATATATATATATATATATATATATATATATATATATATATATATATATATATATATATATATATATATATATATATATATATATATATATATATATATATATATATATATATATATATATATATATATATATATATATATATATATATATATATATATATATATATATATATATATATATATATATATATATATATATATATTATATATATATATATATATTATATATTAAATATATATAATAATATATAATATAATATATATATATATATATATATATATATATATATATATTATATATATATATATATATATATATATATATATATATATATATATATAATTATAGGGTTGTGCGGTCCCGCTACCCCTCTCACATCATCCATCCCTCCCCCCCCTAAAAAATTAGAAAAATAAATAATAATACGTCTTCTTTCTTTTATTCATCAGCTCAGAAGGCTAATAATAGGGTATAAGACATATTCTTACATACGCACACATCAAAGACATACACACAAATACTCTTCACAAATCCCTTCCCCCTCAACTTTAAGGGAAAATGAAAAAGAAATCTACAACACATAAATTTCATCCCTTTATTTTTACTTCCGACATATATATATATATATATATATATATATATATATATATATATATATATATATATATATATATATATATATATATATATATATATATATATATATATTATAAATAAAATATAAAAGAAAGTTCTTAACATACAAATTTCAAAAAAAAAAAAAAAAAAAAAAAAAACGAACGAGCGAACTTCTTAACATTTACCCTTCTGTAAATCTAAATAGTCATTTGGACCAGTGTTTTTTTGCTGTCAAATTCCTTAAGTTCTTTTCTGGTCGGTATTTCATTCAAAATAAATTAATGTGTGTTTTCACATACAATTCTTACTTGTGACGCTTGTGTAACTGCATTTACTGCATGCTTTACACCCTGGCTGTGGAATGGATACAAAACAATGTTAATTGGCTCATTTATAAATTGTTTTATTTCGTCAATTGGTAAATCCTCTAAAACAGGTGGCTTAGTGACTATTTCCTTTTGGCAATTAATAACTTTTGAATAATCATTTATTTAGTGTTTTAGACAGTTCAACAATTCTTGCATTGAAATTCGGCGCTCTAGCTCGAATAATTCGTTGAACAACTAAATCTCTTGTCTCTTTTCTTGTGTCCCCTAACATTGTAAGTAATACATTCTCAGACATTGTAAGTGGATGAGCAAAATACGAGTTGTTTCTTACTACACGCTCTATAATAATAGTAAGTGCCTTCTTAAAGTAGGCGCATCAGGTACCAAAAATTAAATGCACCATTAGTTGCCAGTCGAATTGTTGCGTCACTCTCTCTGTACTATCGCTATTACAACTGCCATTGCTCTTCTAAACTCTCACTTCGCATACCTCCTCCATTAAGAAGGGCTCGCGCTACACGACTTTCTATGCCGTGTATCGGGGACATGTCGGCCTTTAACAGCATTTTCCCAACTCTGGTAGATATTGGTAGGCCTCTTTGCTTTGCCCACCAGAAGAAATATATATATATATATATATAATATATATATATATATATATATATATATATATATATATATATATATATATATATATATATATATATATATATATATATATATATATATATATATATATATATAATATATATATATATATATATATATATATATATATATATATATATATATATATATATATATATATATATATATATATATATATATATATATATATATATATATATATATATATATATATATATATATATATATATATATATATATATATATATATATATATATATATATATATATATATATATATATATATAAATATATATATATATACGTAAACAAACTGTAAATACTAAACAAACAAGGGAGGGAGAGTATGAATATTTTAACAATTTAATTGCTTTTCTCTTCTGTAAACAAACAACATATTGATCAGATTAAAGGAATCATTAAATTGTTTATTAAAACATATTCAATATTGCAGCAAAATTTCATTGGGTGGGAAGTTCATTTAGTTGTTTATCGTTATCAGAAGTAGAAAAGTGAGTCAATAAAATGGCTCTTCATTTGGGTTTGAGGATTTTTTTGGCTTTGACGTTTCTAACAGGGATTTCTAAAGTTAAGATTTTGAAGAAAAATAATAGATTAATCAGAGTATTATACTTTATATATTACTATTTGATTCTGGTGATTACCATTAGCTTAATTGTTTTAAATATATTTTATGTTTTTTATTCCGATTTTGCGTTCTCGGGAAAGTTTCTCTCCATTGTAACTTCTTTAGAGAATACAGTTGGACATTACCTTTGGGTTAGTACTGCTACTTTTGTGACACTGTACTCAAGAATGTACTCGAAACTTTTCAATTCATCGATAAAAATTCTATACTATTGTGCTAAAAAATTTCCGAATCGAAGCAGTAAAAATTACGTACATCCATTTCTTTTTATTCTCTATTTCATTTTTAATATTTGGTTTGTCTTTTATTTTCATTCTCGAAAAGGAATAAGGACAGTAACTGATGTGGCTTACTTTTTAGCTAATTTGTTTGGAAATTTTTATCTGGTGAGTTTTCAATTCTTATATCATAACGTAGTACTTCAGTTATCTATTCTTATAGATTGTTTCAAAAATACACTCCCATTAATTATTATCGAAAGAATTAAACCATTTTTTCCCATTGAAAGAGTGAAAACGGAAAAAATACAAACAAAAGATTTGAAAAGATTTACTCGTAAATTGTTACTACTTCAGGAAACGTCAAAGCAATTTTTTTCTTACTTCGAAGTCCCAATTTCATTGGCTTTTATGATCAATTTATTTTACCTCATTTGTCAAATTACAAGAATTGGAACAGCATCAAATATAAATTCAATCAAAAGCGATCCTCAAAACCAACTTCAAAATTTCATGGCTCTCTTTAATGACACTACCTTTCTCTTATTGGCAATTTGGATACCTGATACGTTGTATAAGAAGGAAGTCCACACATATATATAATATATATATATATATATATATATCATATATATATATAATATAATTATATATATATATATATATATATATATATATATATAATAATATATATATTATTAACATTGAGGAGCTACTTTAAAATTCCAATAAATCTTGAACAACGCTAGCAAAAAATTAGTCATACTAACTTTAGCCTCTTTAACTTTTGTGTGGCATTCAATACATTGCACCTCTTCCTTATGTTTTTGCACATTTCGAAATGACTGACGTTACTTAAAGAGAAAGAATTTTGTATTAATTATGCTACATGTTCTACAAAACAGATACCAAGACACACCAGATGCGAAAGGGGGATACTGGTAAGCAAGAATTTAACCAAGCATTAAAATGTGTTGCTTAATCTTTTCAAAGATTGTCAAGAATTTGTGAAAGATAACAATCATTCGGGTTGACCGTAATCATGCACAACATTTGAAATGATCACGCAAATGCATGGTCATATTTATCACTTTGGACTAAAATACGGGACATGTTGATTCATTCTAGCTGGTGAACTGAATATGAGACGAATAGAAGCAAAGTTTTTGTTCTTGACTCTTAAGCAAAGACCAGTGAGGCTATGGGGTTCAGTTGTGAAAAGAGCTGCAAGAAACAGTTTGAAATTATCTTAGTTCCGATCCAGGGTTATAACTGACAATGAATGATAGGTATTCAAACAAAAGATACATTTGATACAAAAGATACGTTTATTATTAAGTCAAACAGCAGACTTCACAATAGAAATCATCAACCATTGCTTGCCAGAAAAAAGTGCTGAAAATTTCCAGCAACATCAAATCATTGCTGATCTTACAGTTTTTTATTCGAGGAATTTCTCATAAGGAGTTTCTTTCACTTCGTAATGCTGTTAACCAAAAGTTTTACTGTGATGTTTTATGAAGACTGATGGAAAATGAGAAGCAAACGGCCTAAATAAATTATAAATAAATTTCTGAAAAGTTTTGTTAGACATTCCTACTATCCCTATTTTTAAAATTTTATACTTTCAGTTATTATTTTATTAAATGTTGAAGATTCGCATTAGTATCTGCTATGATCTAAGAATATATTAAGCTGTACAGTGGTAAGGTGGTAACCTATAATAAAAGTGGTTCAGTGTGTTGGGATAGTCCTAGCAAGCACACCAACTGATTGCCTTGCCTTGCTCAAGAAACTCATGTCTTGTTCGAGACAGCTGACAGGTGCTAGCACCTACAGGAGTATGGTGAGAAATGATCTAAGAATAGCATATTCGCATACTCATCTACTGTGATCCCAAGGAGTGTTATGCTTGACTGGTGCTTTCCTCTGCACTCTGTTCATCATTTTTGCGTTTCATCTTTTCAGAGGGTGCAGACCATTCATCTTACTCTGGAATACCACTCACTCCACCTATTTCTCTAATCCCCGATAGATTTACAACCATTTAATCAAATAGTACTTTTAAAAAGAAATTAAAATGGAAAACTATCTGTCAGCCTCGCAGATACTTGAAGAGGCGGCATC
>SEYY01014219.1:5000-13385 GCA_009176605.1 Armadillidium nasatum | reverse complement strand
AACACAGAGAAATTACAAAAAAGAAGAAAATAATACCGCTCTTTGAATCATCACAGGTTGCACTAGAACCATTCCAATTCAACATTTACACGAAGAAACAAAACAAAAAAATCCCGATCCGTGTTCACTTAGTGTAAACGTTTTGCAATATATATATATATATATATATATATATATATTATATATATATATATATATATATATATATATATATATATATATATATATAATATATATATATATATATATATATATATATATATAGGTAATGAACAGTAAAGCCAAGCGAAAAGCAAGCAGTAATAAAAGATTTAAGAAAAACGTAGGATGAGATATGTAAGTAAATAATAAATTGTTAATTATTAATATTGCATGTCATAATTAGCTGTTTTTATAGATTTTTTTGATACACGAAGTATTTAGATAACCAACCCACATTCAATACAATGATCTTGTGTTGTATAACATTTGTCTTTTTTAAGGTATTATTTACATTTTGTATTTTAAGAAGTGTTTTAATTTCTTTTTTAAGTGATTGTATCATATATCTTAACATTCTGAAAAGTCATAATTTTTTTTAAGGTAAATATTTTAAACATTTGTTATTTTTATTTTTACATCATTTTGTATTTTGCAACTTGAAGTGTTTTAATTTCTTTTTTGGAAAAAGCATATGATTGCTATCATATATTTTCTTTATAGGTAAAAAGACATAACTTAGTAGTTGAATTCAAATACCTCAAAATTCATTGATGTAAAAATATAAAAAGTTTCACTCGATATCTGGAGAGATCCTGTTCTTTAGAATTATATAATAATATATAATATATATATATATATATATATATATATATATAATATATATAATATATAATATAATATATATATATATTATATATATATATATATATATATATATATATATATATATATATATATATATATATATATATATATATATATATATATATATATATATATATATATATATATATATATATATATATATATATATATATATGGAAAACGTAAATTTATTAAGCTATAACCAAACTTCCATTATTAGAATTTGTTTATATTTTGAAACTAAAATTTATTTTTTAAATAACTAAAAGTTTCAAAAATATTCCATTTCCATTTTCCATTAACAAAGTTTAGCTACTCGCCTTTATGTTTTAAATGACTAATTTCAATTTCATATTTACCGATACCCAAAAAAATGGCCGATACTACCGATACCGATACTATCGGTACATCCCTTAACTTTTACATCATTTGTAAGAGAAAAATTTTGTTTGGTGGTAAAAATATCATTTTAATCTTTAACCTACACTTTAGTTATCCAAGTTTTTAGTTAAATTTCCAATACACAGGAACGTGATTCTTCTTTTATACATCTTAGAACTCTAGAATTTTGTGCATGATAAATGAACATAGATTTTTATTTCAAATTTTTTTTTTATTAACCAATGTAAAATTGCGAGTATCCATTGCATCGTTAAAACTAGGCTGAGATTTTCATGTTTTAACCAAGATATTCTTTAAAACACATTTCTAAAAAGAAGCCAGTTTCATTAAATATTTTTAAAAATGCTTTTTGTCATAATGTAGCTACTTTGTTCCAAAGTGTCTGGATGCTTTTCATCTGATTTCATATCTGAGTTTGCTATTCTTATGTTGATGAATTGTTATGCAAACTGATTCTATTTATCATTCTCTTTCATTTTCTATTAAAATGAGAAAGAGATTTGTTCATATTTGTTCATTAAGTTTAATACTTGCATGATTCATTTGTGATTACAAATTTTTATTCAAATGGACAAAAGTTTTTTTCATTTTATTCGTCTAGAGACTAAGTAGTCTAACTGCATCCTGGACTTAATGCAGACTTAACTTTATCTTTGTATCCTAGACTTAAAGCAGCAAACTTAACTTTATCTTTGTATCCTGGACTTAAAGTAGACTTAACTTTATCTTTGTATCCTAGACTTAAAGCAGACTTAACTTTATCTTTGTATCCTAGACTTAAAGCAGACTTAACTTTATCTTTGTATCCTAGACTTAAAGCAGACTTAACTTTACCTTTGAATTCTTCTACCTTCCTGAAAATTTCTTGAATTCATTCACCAATTTTGTGATTTTATTTTATTCTATCACCATTTTGCTTATATTTTTATTAATTCTAATTTTTTCCTCTAAATAAAGAACGTTTTGAAACTTCTTTAAACAATCACCTTTCTATTCATTAATTCATTTGCTCAAATCAAAGATTACTGATCTTAATTAACAACAAAAGAAAATAAGCACAGTAAAAATCTGGAACTTGAAATTACAAATCTACACGGCATGATCAATCGAAGTATGTTTTAATAATTTGGAACACTACCAAATCTTTAGAGGGTATATTAATGTAATACACATTTATACCATGACATTGAAAAGTATTTAGTTGAAAACTTAAAATTGAGCAAACCAATTAATGTTATTTTAAAAAATATACTTCAATGCATGTAGTTTAAGTGAATTCGGAGTGAATGATATGAAATTTGGTATAAAACAATTTAGCTCTGTTGTTAAATACACATTTATCCAATTAATCAAGTGATTCTTTATTATTATTATTATTATTATTATTATTATTATTATTATTATTATTATTATTATTATTATTATTATTATTGAAGTGTGGAAAAGAATAATATCCATGTTTATCTCATCAATAGGAACGAAATAATGACAATAAGATTTATGTGAAAAGTGAGGTGGAAGTAAAGGAAGAGTCATTTGGTGTGGACGATGAAGAAAAAGAGATTGGAATAAAAGGAGAGTTTTTCAATTCAGATGCCAATAGAGAAGACTAAAGTAAATGAAGAGTATTTTAATGTGGAGAGTGAAGTAATAGATCCCCTGGAGCAAGTTTCCAGTTTAGATCAAAGTCAGGTAGGAATTTATGGTTCAAAAATAATTTTAATATTTTATTTCATACATTTTCTATTTTGTTAAGAGCTGTGGTTTCTTTTAGCTTTTATATTATTTAGTTTTTTAGGTTTATGATATTGTATATTTGACTTGGGAGGGATGTTGAGTTTTTCGTTTCTCTTCCATTTATTTTATAACTTAAAATATTTTTTTAATATATAAACTTAGGAATATACTTGTGTGGTAGTTAAATTTTCGTAAGTTAACTGCAGTATGTAGTAATTTTTAATCATTTTATGTGGATCTCAAACTCAAAAATCCAGGCAATAAAAATGTGGGTGAGGAACATAAAAGTTTGAGGTACAAGTAGATGGATATCATTGTTGATATTAACCTAACCTAACCAGAGGGCGACTTACTCTGAAACTTTTTTTTACACTATTCCTTCCTTGACTTCCCTTAACAATCTTAATATTCACAATCATCAATTTAATTCTTCAAGTGCTAATGGTGATGAACTCTCTTTCTTTTTTTAGTTATTAAAATTTAAGTAGTTAGTACATCTTATTATTAGATCTTTTCTTAATATTTGTTTATGTAAGTTCTAATCTGTCACCTCGAACCCCTTTCCTCCTGGATTTCTGCTTCATTTATTTATTCTGTTCTTTTTAATGTTTTTCTCTTATCAACTAGTTCACATTAATTGGATTTCTGCTTTCTCTATTCCCTGTTAAATTTTTTCTTCAATTAACTTTTGCTATAGGCCCTACCTTTTTGAATACTTTAGTCACATGCCGCTCCCTCCTCCTCCTCCTCTTCCTGATCCTCTCCCCTCCTTCTCCTCCTCTCTCCTCCTAGTAGACAGTTTAACACATTTTCTGTCTAAAATTTCCCCACAAAACAGAACTGTTATTTTTAATCTCTCACTTTCAGTTTTTTTAAATTTTTTCTTGCTCTTTTATTTCTTTGTTTCATCAGAGAGTATTTTTCTTCTTATTGCTATTTCTCGTATTAATTTCATACATGTGCTGACATTTTCCATTGGTTATATGGAGGGTTCAGCCTTTCATGACACAAGTAGATCAAGTAAATTGCATAATGTTTTGATTAACCTATAATTAACTATAGGAACACTTTAAAATGTTGGTGAATACTAAAATATTAACTATCTCCTAAATAAAATATTAACTAAATAAAATATTAACTATCTCCTAAAGACGTTATTTCTGCTCCTTCTCAGCCTAACACTAAGAAGACGTACGGTCTCGACGGTATCCCTCCTACGGTTCTCAAAACTTGTGCTTTTTAGCTAGCACCCTGCCATGGTAAACTATTTCGTCTTTGTCTTTCTACTTCAACCTTTCCTTCTTGCAGGAACGTGTTCTCATTCAGCCTCTGCCGAAGAGGGGGGAAACCCTATTAACCCTCCAACTACCGTTCCATTTCTTCAACCTCCGTTTTAAATATGCACGTGTGAATATATGAGTTTGTATGTGTATATGTAGATGTGTGAACATCTTTACGTTGATTGAATAAATGCATGTATGTTTTTTGGGATTGATAATTAATGTATGATAGGACAGCCTATTTTTGCTATTGGACTATGTCTTCCCTTATCTGTACTTTCGATTTGTTCTAATTTCATACAACTTACACACTACAAATTTTACAATTACCAACCAACTGTCATTTCAAATTAAATCTCAATAGACTATTATATTCCTCACAGTTTTCATTTATTATTAGTGTGCAATTTTTTTTTTTGTCATTTGCTCATTTCAAAGTGTAGTTAAAAATAATTTTGTTATGTGATATTGATAATCTAATTCCTTTTCAGTTCTCTTGATGATGGTTCAATGATAGAAACGAAACGTCAGACTTTATTTAATATTAAGAAAATGTATAATGTAATTGTTTTTTTCAAAGAAATCATTGAAATCATTAAAAGTTAAATAATAATAAAAAAAACTGATGTTGCATCCATTTCTGGCTATCCTGTTTATAATAAAGATTTTGTTCAATAGGGGCATATATATATATATATATATATATATATATATATATATATATATATATAATATATATATATATATATATATATATATATATATATATATATATATATATATATATATAATATATATATATATTATATATATATTTTTATTATTATTTTTAATTGATAATTTTTTTTAAAATATTTATGAGAAATTTTTTTAAACTTTACATAAATAGTATATATCAAGAATTAAAGAAGAAGAAGAAGAGAGTCTTTAGCAAAGAGAACACGATTCTGGAACTGATTCCATTTTAAATGCATCAAGAGAACACGATTCTGGAACTGATTCCGTTTTAAATGAATCAGGTAGTTATAACTGTCCACATTGTAGTTCAAAATTTAAGAGAAAATATTGTTTAAATCGTCATTTATCTGCCCATTCGCAAGTTAAATTATTCAAATGTTCTGATTGCGAATATTCATGCAAGCAAAAAAGCAACTTGAATAAACATATGGTTATACACAGTAAAATAAAATTGTTTACTTGTTCTATATGTAATAATGAATTTTACCGTAAAGACACTTTAAAACTACATATGTTAACACATAGCGATAAAAAATTGTTCAAATGTAGTGATTGTGATTATTCATGTAGTCATAAAGGGTATTTGAGAGCCCACATGGTAAAGCACATTAGTATAAAATTATTTAAATGCCCTAACTGTAGTTTTGACTGTAATCGTATCGATAGTCTAAAACTTCATATGTTAAAACACAATCCTGAAAAATTATTTAAGTGTACTGAATGTGATTACAGATGCAATCAAAAACGTCAAGCTAAAAGTACATATGTTTAAACACAGTGATACAAAGTTGTATAAGTGTTCTCAATGTGATTTTTCTAGTATTTATAACGGAAGTTTAAGAAATCATAAATTATCTCATAGTAATACAAAAATTTTTAAGTGTTCTTCATGTGACTATGAATGTAAGAGAAAGAGTAAATTACTTGATCACATGCTAGTACACAGTGATACAAAATTGCTAAAATGTACTGAATGTACTTATGAATCGAATTATAAAAGCAACTTAAAAGTTCATATGTTAAAACACCGTAAATTTGAAGAATGTGATCTTGCTAGCAGCACGTAACCAAAAAGTTAATACAGAGAAGTGAGAGGTGTAAGCAAGTATTGAAAAAGGGGTAAAAATATTTTCCTTTGAAATAAGGGAATGCAAACTGTGGCTCAGGGGCCAAATTCTTGCCCTCGAAAGGTTCCAGTGTGGACTGATAGAGAAGAACATTTGATTTAAATATTTTTTTATTCTGGTATCTTTCACCTTTTTTCGTAATTAATTTTCTTGAATATCCTCAATGATTATACTGAATATTTATATATTTTAACCTCAACTCTGGGAAAATGAATATAGACCAAAAATTTTGTAAATTGCACATCCATGCACAACAGTACAAAATTTGCTTTACTCTTTCATTCGAAAATTACTAAATCTTTTGTAAATGTTACCTGATTATAATGAATACCACTCTTGTTGAAAACTAATTTCAAATCGAAGCTTAGTTTCTCATATATTGTAATAATTATTTAATTTATTCATAAATATATATATATATATATATATATATATATATATATATATATATATATATATATATATATATATATATATATATATATAAAAATGTAGATTGAAGATTGTGAAAGCAATATGTAAATACTTGATTTGTATCCATTTTTATTAATGTAAATTTCCAAATATCACTGTAAAAAAAGTAAAAAAATATTATTATTATTATTATCTTTTTTAATGAGGATCATTATTGTTTCATACAACCTTCTAGTTTCAATTTTTAAAATAAAAATAATTTATTTGGTTTTTAAATTATTTTACTGGAGCAACTTTTAAAATTATCAAATTCCTTTGGTTTAACAAGGACCTTTTTCTAAAAGTTTGAAGTATATTTTTATAATTTGCATTTAACATTCGTTTTATATGTTAAATATTACAGTTGATGTTCCAGAAATAAATGTTATGATGTTAAAGAGTTTTTTTTACTTCTCTTTCTGTTGGGTTTATAATAATAAAATTTCTCTGTATTTGTTTAATAATAAGTTTTGGTTCCTATTTTTTCATCTGTACAGTACTGCATAATTCTATGGAACAAGTTAACTATAATAAACTTTTAGGTAAATATGCATGGTTCGTCACATATTTAGTTACTATTCAAAATATAAACTGGAAATGCAATGTATATTGAAGTAAAATAATGAAAATGGGTCTGAAAATTAAAATGCACTTAAGGAGGTAGTAAAAATAGATATTGAACATTATAGATGGAAATGAGTCATTATGGGAAACGGTGAAGAGTATGGTTCCACAAGGGTTCTGTTCTGGGACCACTATTGTTCCTCATAAGTTTGCGGATGACATCAAAATGGTCACCTCAGGAAGGAACAATGATGGATGTATAAAGCTTCAAGGTGATCTAGATAGACTCCTTGGATGGGCAGATAAGTGGCAAATGAATTTTAATAGTTATGTAGGTTACTCAAATGAAGATTTAATTATGATATGAATGGGGATTGGCTTGAGACTGTGGAGGACCAAGAAAAAGATTTGGGGGTGATTATTAGCAGGAATCTGAAAGATTCCTGCCAATAATAACTTGCTTAGTGTTTGGAAGCAAGGAATAGAGCTAATAAGACGTTAGGTTTAATAAATCGCAATGTAGTTTACAAGAGCAAAGAGGTTATTAGCAAGAAAAAAAAAGCACAGTTAATTAAACTGCTTTTTTTTTTTTTTTTTTTTTTTTTTTTTTTTTTTTTTTTTTTTTTTTTTTTTTTTAGCTCCTCTTCAATATGATTTCCATGCGAAATAATAGATTTTGTGACGCTGAGTCCGAATCCGAAAGATTCAGGATTCTACGAGCTTCCTTTCAGGAGATATGGCCCTTCCAACCCACCCAAAAAAAAAAATTGCATTTTTTAAAAAAATGTTGTCAGTCAAAACCGGTTTTTGACCTCTTACAGTGTCTAAAATACTTGAACTAGAGCCAAAGTATTTGGTACCCAAATTGTACGGGTCATTTGAAACTCGAAAACTCTAAAGTCGTTCCTGTATCTAGAAACGTTGAGGAGATATAGCCCCTCAAACTTTAAACTTCTCATTGGTAGGAAGCCAGGTTCCAAAAAAAGGGTATAACTCAATATGGTATGTTTGTGGGCATTTAACTCAAAAACGGTAATAGATAAAAGAACGGCGAATACATTTTTAGAATCAGTGGGCAAAAGTGCTTATGTAAGCACAATATCGAGCCCATTTATCCATTTTTAACAAAGTTATAACGTGTGAAAAATTGGAATAATCAATTTTTGAAAATTTGACAAAGCAAGCCCTTTTAAAGGATCCAAGTGGTTCTTTCTTTCTCTCTCTCATACACACACACA
>SEYY01014219.1:0-2500 GCA_009176605.1 Armadillidium nasatum | reverse complement strand
TGTAATAACATTAATTAATTGTATTGAAATTAAAATTATTCATATTTTATGCAAAGTTTTAACAATTAGAAGTAAATGGTATGTATTCCACAAAATTTTCATATCAAATCTAAATTCTTTATGTATGATGCGCACTGACCAAATTATTATTATTATTATTATTATTATTATTATTATTATTATTATTATTATTATTATTATTATTATTATTATTATTATTTTTATATATATATATATATATATATATATATATATATATATATATATATATATATATATATATATATATATATATATATATATATATATATATATATATATATATATATATATATATATATATATATATTGCAGAGTTGGTAAAATGGAGGAATGTCGTAAAAAAGCAAATGGCCGACACGTTCAATCTCAATAGAACTTCGAAGTCAAATTTAGATGCCTTTTTCCGAAATTTTTTTTTTTTTTTTTTTTCAATTTCCACAAGAGATGGACAAATCCAGAAATCAGGTAAAGTAAAAGGCCGACATGCTTGCTGCAAATTTTATTTTTTATTTTAAATTTTTTTGGGGGTGGGTAGGGTTTTTTTTCCCCCTAATTCCCCAAAACCCAGGAAACCCCTTTTGAACTGGAAATGGAATCTCGCAACCTGTATTTATATATATATATATATATATATATATATATATATATATATATATATATATATATATATATATATATATATATATATATATATATATATAATATATATATATATATATATATATATATATATGGTAATGAAATCTAGGGAAAAAAGTTATAATGTTTGAGTTATTTTTTTTTTAATACTTAATAAAATTATTTAAATTTCTTTGTAGAATTTGATTGTAATTTTCTTTTATTGCTTTACATAGATGATAGTATAGTATATCAAGAATTAAAGAAGAAGAAGAAGAAGAGTCTTTAGAAAGAGAACACGATTCTGGAAGTGATTCCATTTTAAATGCATCAAGAGAACACGATTCTGGAACTGATTCCATTTTAAATGCATCAAGAGAACACGATTCTGGAACTGATTCCGTTTTAAATGAATCAGGTAGTTATAACTGTCCACATTGTAGTTAAAAATTTAAGAGAAAATATTGTTTAAATCGTCATTTATCAGCCCATTCGCAAGTTAAATTATTCAGATGTTCTGATTGCGAATATTCATGCAAGCAAAAAAGCAACTTGAATAAACATATGGTTATACACAGTAAAATAAAATTGTTTACTTGTTCTATATGTAATAATGAATTTTACCGTAAAGACACTTTAAAACTACATACGTTAACACATAGCGATAAAAAATTGTTCAAATGTAGTGATTGTGATTATTCATGTAGTCATAAAGGGTATTTGAGAGCTCACATGGTAAAGCACATTAGTATAAAATTATTTAAATGCCCTAACTGTAGTTTTGACTGTAATCGTATCGATAGTCTAAAACTTCATATGTTAAAACACAATCCTGAAAAATTATTTAAGTGTACTGAATGTGATTACAGATGCAATCAAAAACGTCAGCTAAAAGTACACATGTTCAAACACAGTGACACAAAGTTGTATAAGTGTTCTCAATGTGATTTTTCTAGTATTTATAACGGAAGTTTAAGAAATCATAAATTATCTCATAGTAATACAAAAATTTTTAAGTGTTCTTCATGTGACTATGAATGTAACAGAAAGAGTAAATTACTTGATCACATGCTAGTACACAGTGATACAAAATTGCTAAAATGTACTGAATGTACTTATGAATCGAATTATAAAAGCAACTTAAAAGTTCACACACACGTTAAAACACCGTAAATTTGAAGAATGTGATCTTGCTAGCACGTAACCAAAAAGTTAATACAGAAGTATGTAAGCAAGTATTGAAAAAGGGGTAAAAATATTTTCCTTTGAAATAAGGGAATGCAAACTGTGGCTCAGGGGACAAATTCTTGCCCTCGAAAGGTTCCAGTGTGGATTGATAGAGAAGAACATTTGATTTAAATATTTTTTTATTCTGGTATCTCACTTTTTTCGTAATTAATTTTCTTGAATATCCTCAATGATTATACTGAATATTTAATATATTTTAACCTCAACTCTGGGAAATGAAAATAGACGAAAAATTTTGTAAATTGCACATCCATATGCACAACAGTACAAAATTTGTTGAAGAACTTTAAACTTTTGAGTAGAGTACATGTAGGACTAATTTTAAATCGAGCATAGTTTCTAATAATTATATATATATATATATATATATATATATATATATATATATATATATATATAAGCGATGAAATTAAAAAAAAAAAAAAAAAAAATTTTGATTTTTTTTTTTTTTTTTTTTTTTTTTTTTTTTTTTTTTTTTTTTTTTAGCTCCTCTTCAATATGATTTCCATGCGAAATAATAGATTTTGTGACGCTGAGTCCGAATCCGAAAGGATTCAGGATTCTACGATCTTCCTTTCAGGAGATATGGCCC